>CAIGQV010000785.1:666039-705383 GCA_903798115.1 Danio jaintianensis | reverse complement strand
TATAATATAATATAATATAATATAATATAATATAATATAATATAATATAATAAGTTCATTTACAACTCATAACTCAGTTTTTATTAATATTACAAAATCCTGTAAAGTTTAGAGTGAGAGATTTAAGATTTAGCACCTAAAGGCATTTTTGCAAGTGAACTCATTATATAATATAATATAAAACTTTGGGAACCCATACAGGTGCACTACACTGAAAAAAAGTATACTTTGAACCAACTTTAAAAATTGTATTACTGAAATTTGTTGCAGCTAATATTTTTTTGTTTTTCTCAACGTATAATTTAACTTTGGTTCATACTTTATTATTATTTCTCCTAAATCTAAAATATTTAATGTGAAATTACATTTATGCAAAGTAAAATATTATTTAGACCCCTAATTATTATTTTTTAAACAACATACATTTTTTATTTTTTATAGCCTTACAACGTACAAGTATAGTTTTGCTTTGGACCAACCTAAAAAAAAAATACTGTAATTTGTTAGAGCTAAATTAATACATTTTCCTCAAATTATAATTTTGACTTGGTTGAAATAATAAAAAATGTAATTTAATATTAATCAAAATGCCCAAGGAAAAAAATACATTGATTTAAATGTAAAAATTTTTTTTTATAGATGATGAGGTTCTTGACCGCATCTATTCAAAGTCTAACTATAAAATGTACCATGAATCATTAAATTAAAATCAAAATCCAAGTAAAGTTGTACTTTGGATAGCAATGTTATGCTATCGTTAGTTATTTTATTTTCGATAATGAGGACTCTCGGCTGGTGCTTTTAGTATGGCAATAAATGTAAAGTAAGATGGTAATCTTACGACACAGATATTCATGAATTAAAGTTTAACTCATGAAAAACTAAATCATTTTTTGATCAAATGAAAAAGATTCACACATTAAGTAGTAAATTGTTATTAATTAAAAGAATAATCATGTATTAATTCCCTAATAACATATTATATTAACTAATGATGTGAATTCATGAGCTAATTATTACAATAGTCAAAGGTATGTACTTCTACTTCCAGTTTTCTGCTTTAGTTAATTATTAGCTAAAGATTTGTAAAGGTATCATTATGCTATGACTTTACTTGTTGTGGCACAGGACTGTTAACTAATTGGTTATAACTGATATGGTTAACACTATAGTTTAAGGAACACTTTACACCATTTACTACTCCTGTCTATTATTAAGATATCAACTGTTTATTATCATGTGTAAAGTATGATCTTATTCTACAACCCTAATCCTACCCAATACCTATACCCGACTGCTACCTTACTAACTATTAATAAGCAGCGAATTAGTAGTTTATTGAGCTAAAAGTCTGTTTGTTATTGGTTTTTAACAGCGTGAATTGTACATTAAATTAAAGTGTGAACCTAATATGTTATATTAACTATAACAATTTAATAATTAAAAAAATGACCTAATGTATGAATCATATAGAATGTTCTTTTATTGCTCATGTTGTAATCATTAATAAATGGTTTGATTATCAGTGCATTATAGTTCAGCATTATTTAATGTATATTAGTGCACCCGAATTGTAAGGTATTACCAGAAGTTCCATATAGCAAATTTATTTTGGATCAGGAATTTGCTGTTCCAGGCTATTTGCAAATTAGTCCCTGCCAGCTGTCAGGAATGACTTAATGTCCTGCGTGCAGTTAAAGACTCCAGTAAAGGAAAACTAGCCAGTTTGGCCAGAGTTGATTAGTAGTGCATAAAAAGTATTTGCACTTACACAAGCACTTCTAGAGAGAGAGAGAGAGAGAGACAGAGAGACAGAGAGACAGAGAGAGAAAAACAGAGAAAGAATGTCTTTGTTGAGCTGCTCAATAAGGACAGACGGTTATAATGGGTGCTTTCCGAATGACCTCTGTGACCTGGGAGCTCCTCTAGAGATTCAATGAGCCTAATGCCAGAAGTTGCTCATAATGTCTGAATGAAGAGAAGATGAATAGACAGAAGGCGAATAGAGACCAAAAGGAGAGCAAATGCAGCTGTCAGCAAGACATAATGCTTAAATATGCTTGTATGTGAATTGCGAGCATCTGCTCCATTGATCTCGGTTTAACGATCAAACAGATTGGCTTGGGAGTTCAGTGGACTGCTGTGTGTTTTTTTTTTTTTTTTTGCTTAGTGCTTTACAGTGCTTTGATTGTCTGTAGAGATTTTTTTTTGTTTTGTAGTTCTTTCTTCCATGAGATGCCATTTATCTGGAGGATGCTAATTCACTAAAATCCTAAAGAAAATTTAAAAAAAAATCTTGTGTAATGCAAAAATGTAAATGTTGATAACAAATATTCTCATTAAATATAGAGCTATGGAGAAAATAGGAGACCACTTAATAGATTTTAGTTTTGGTGTATTTATGATTTATAGCTAATATAATAATGTGTTTTTTTGTTTGATTTAAATCATGGGTCTCAAAATCGATTCCTGGAGGGCCGCAGCTCTGCACAGTTATGCTCCAACCCTAATCAAACACAGCTGATCCAACTAATCAAGTTGTTCAAAACTACTAGAGACTATTAAGCAGGTGTGATTTGCAGGTGGTTGGAGCTAAAATCTGCAGAGCTATGGCCCTCCAGGAATTGAGTTTGAGACCACTGATTTAAAAAAAAAAAAAAAAGCTTAGTGTCAGAATTTGTTTTTGTATAGAAAATATTTTTTCCATACATATTTGTATTCATTCATTCATTCATTCAATCATTCATTTTCTTTTCGGCTTAGTCCCTTTATTAATCTGGGCTCGCCACAGCGGAATGAACCACCAACTTATCCAGCATATGTTTTACACAGCGAATGCCCTTCCAGCTGCAACCCATCACTGGGAAACATCCATACACACTCATTCACACACATACACTACGGACAATTTAGCTTACCCAATTCACCTATAGCGCATGTCTTTGGACTTGTGGGGGAAACCGGAGCACCCGGAGGAAACCAACGCGAACAGGGGGAGAACAGGCAAACTCCACACAGAAATGCCAACTGACCCAGCCGAGGCTCGAACCAGCGACCTTTTTGCTGTGAGGCGATCGTGCTACCCACTACACCACCGTGACGCCCTATTTGTATTCAGTTATAGACAAAATAAAACTAAAGTTTTAACTCCAGAAGAGTCAGAATTTAGTGGAATAACCTTGATTTTTTTTAAATATGATAAATAAAAACATGACCAATTGTCTTTTTCCTATAAAGACAATATTTTATCATGAACCTGAGAAGAAATGTCCTCAAACTTTCAATGTAAAAATATCCATAAATTAACAGGTTTTCGTATTTGCAATTTGATTTTTAAATTGTATTATGGGACCATGATCTTTCTTCAGCAACTTTTGATGTTGAAAAGATTAAAAAAGTGACATTGATATTTTATTATGTTTGAAGTAAATTACAGTACAAAGACCTGGTAATAAACTAGACCAATATTTTTTCAGTTTTTACAGACTTCATTTTCTGTATATTATTTCTTACACAATGTTTTTTCAATCTACTAAAATGTCAATAAAAGTCACTTTAATAAGCAAAGCAGAGATAAAGGTCCCATTATGTATTTCATAAATGTGAACAAACAAACAAAAAAAAAACCCTGTGACTCACAAAGTATAGAACTGATTCATTCATTCATTCATTCATTCATTCATTTTTCCTTCGGCTTAGTCTCTATTTCAGAGGTCGTCACAGCAGAATGAACCACCAACTATTCCGGCATATGTTTTACGCAGCAGATGCCCTTCCAGCCACAACCCATTACTGGGAAACACCCATACACTCTCACATTTACACACTCACTCATACACTACAGCCAATTTAGTTTATTCAGTTCACCTATAGCGCATTTCTTTGGACTGTGGGGGAAACCGGAGCACCCCACAAACACGGGGAGAACATGCAAACTCCACACAAAAATGGGACTCGAACCATCAACCTTTTTGCTGTGAGGCGACAGTGCTAACCACTGAGCCACTCTGCCGCCTAGAACATGTTAATTAACTGCTATTTTTACAGTGTTTATCGATTTACCCAAACATTTTACTAAAACTCCCACCTAATAAATAAACCCAGAGAAATATATATTGTTTTTCAAGAAGAGAGCACTTTTGCCTCAGATATTTGCATTAATTTGCTGTATGGACAAGTCAACTATAGATTTAGGGCAGACAGGTGTAGTGTATGATGGGCCTAGACTCGTTCATTTTTTGTCTTTTTATAAACTATGTTTCCATTTATTCTGTGAACATCTGATAATTTCAGTTGATTTTTTTGTATAGTCCATAACATGCCTCACTCACAGCACTTAGTTCTCCCTTGATGACTTCAATTTTAGCACCACTTTATTTCAGACAGCCTTATAGTGATTGAATTCACCCTTGGGATGCCAGATAATTACCCGATTAGAGGAAGATGTGGCCTAGTAATTAATTATTGGAGCTGCTAATGTTACTCCAGAGGAAGAAATGACACACGGTTTCAGAACTAACATTCTTTTTTATTTGCAGGATTAATACTTTATTATGTTATGTTTTAAATGCATGCAAGAACATTCATGTAAGAACATGCTTTTATAAGGTTTAGGGGCACAAGAGCTTCTTAATTTCTGAGTAATATTGTCCACTGGGTGTGAGATGCTGTCTGAGAAGGGGCTACCTGAGATAATGTTACATTGAAATTGGGCCAGTCTCAAGTATCTTGTACAGACAACAGGTAATTTAGATCAGGAACGCAGAGGGAATTTCTATCACACTCAACTGGGATTGATTCTTGCACTGTGAATGGGATTCATTTCAGTGGTGGAATGGTGTTCCCAAATGTTTACAAATCCCTTGCCACATTTAACAGCTGTGTATAACAATGAGCACTTTTATTTTAATCTCTGTATAGTGCTTGTTTAAGAAATTCTGGATCTTTGCATTGTGGCAGTTTCCATGGCACTTCTACTGGACTTCTCAGCTAGCTTTTCATCCATTGGTATCTAATCCTGCACTTGAAAGGGCCACTACCTGCAAAGATTAGCTCCAATCCCAATTAAATACATCCAAATAACATAATCTTTAGGCATATTATGCTCAGGATAATATGGATAATATTTTTCTGTGTGTTGTGAATGATTGGAAAATCATTTGAAATCCGAATTCTCTAAAGGATTGTTAGGCCAGGAACACTTCCAAAACACTTCCCAAAAAGACATTATAATTTGAAATGCATCTATCCGTTGGTCAATGTTGAGTGCTGTTTGGGTGTCAGTCGGCTTTAGCTTATTTGGTGTATTAATTTACATTACAATTACAATAACCGTTTAGTAAATGTAATTTACTAAATTTACTAAAGTGCTCACACTGCAGTCATATTGCAGTATTTTCAATGGCCAGTTGAGATTATACTTTCACCAGAGTTCAGAAGACATGTCATTTGTGGAGTCATTGCAAAGTTAATAAACAGAATGAAAGTTTTTCATTTGCATGTGTTTTAAAGGCATGTGACTGTGCAGGCGTTTTTCAAGCAGTTTAAAAGCTTTCAGGCACAAGAAATTATAACGTGTAGCTTTAACAAAGATTTTATAGTGTATAATTATTAACAAGAGCAATTTTTGACATTTGCTTATTCCATCTCTGTACCTTAATACTGTGAGACTTCCCAGAAAACCACAAAGCACTGTTTATTTTGTTTATATGTACATGTATTTGTGTAGATGCCATTCAAATTATAATGTCTTTTTGGGAAATGTTACCGGCTCCGGTTGCTCTAATTAATGCAGCCTAACAATCCCTTAAAGAGTTCAAAAGTTTCAAATCATCCCAATCATTCACAACACACAGAAAAACTAAATATGACAATGTCACATTTTTCCCAATATCATGGAGACTTAGTGTGAAAGAGAACTCTTACTTAAATCCCAATCTTAATTTGTATGTAGGATTTAATATGGAGTTGGCCTACCTTTTGCAACTATTCTAAGAAGGTTTTCCACAAGGCTTAGGTGTGTGTTTATGGTAATTCTGACAATTCTTCTAGAAGCACATTTGTGAGGTCAGAGACTGCTGTTGGGTGAGAAGGCCTGGGTCACAGCCTCTGCTTAAATTCATCCCAAAGGAGTTCTATCAGGTTGAGGTCAGGACTCTGAAGGCCAGTTCCTCCACAACACACCACAACTTCCTCATCCATGTCTTTATGGACCTTGCTTGCTTTTATCTTGCTTTCACAGTCAGTTTTTAACAGTAAAGGGCCATCCCTAATTCCCAAAAATTTAGGGGCATGACATTGTCCAAAATAAAAACATTGTGCAATTCTAAGTGTGCTCTACACAGATGATTGGGCTTGACAAACCACCTGTAGCACACATCTTTGATGTGATGACCGGTGTTAGATGTGCTGAAGTTGTTTAAACTCTGTACTTCAAACTTATTTTGACTGCTTAACCTTCAGAAGTATTGGGCCCTATCATACACCCGACGCAATAAGGCGCAAAATGTGTTTGCCGCGATTTGTTGCTATTTTCAGACTAGCGCAACCCTAATTTTCACGTTTTGTACCACATTGTTTAAATAGCAAATCCATTTGCACCACTTTGTGGACTCATGGGCGTGCTGGTCTAAAATAGAGGTATGTTAAGGCGCATCATTGGCGTGTTGCTATTTTGAAGAACTGAAATAGACCACACAATGACCATCTAAAAGCAGGTCTAAATTCCAGCGCAGAGCGCATTAGCTATGCGCCTATGTGGGTTCAAACTCTTACACATTGCTTAATACACACAGGATGTATTCCAATATACAAATATCTTTACATATGAAAAAAAATTAAAGGATTAAAATGTTACAAAAATGATTATTTTCTACATAAATATAAAAACCACTGCCTCCATGCCTCATCTCTGGGGGCTTTTTCAGGTTATTCATGACAATTTGCTTTTGCATAATGTTATTATTATTAGCCGTGTTATTTATTATATGCATATTTATAGTTGTTTTAATAAAAACTAGTTTAGATTTGTCCACCTGAATGGGTTTTGGAGACGTATATGGGGCATAAGAATAGGACGTGTGTTTGGATATAACTCAGTTTTTTGACCACACTTCATTATTATTGTTCATTTATTCGTTTGCTGGAAATTAGAACTGAATTTACAAATAGTTTTGAAACATATCTTTGCACTTAACGAACAAAATTAAATATGTAGGCTAATGGATGTCTTTAGTGGAGTGCGTACAACACCATTTCCTTATCCATGAAAGTAAAGGAGTATAATAAAGAGTAAAAGTAAAGTAAAGAGAAAGTAAAGAGGCTGAATGGAGGAAGCTCGTTCTGTAGATGTTCTTTATCCTTGCGCTGCAGATGGTTTGTTTAACTATTTTCTCACTAGTGAAGTGTTCAGTTTTTCCACTTACAAAGTCCGCCATGTAAATAACAAATGCACCATGGCGTAACGCAACTGACTCTTAAAGGGAATGGGAGATGAGACTCTGATTGGTTTAATGCACTTTATGCTCAAACACACCCATAACTCATTAAGAGAATAAACACAACCCTGTTAGACCATGCGCCAGGGTGCAGAGCGTATTTTTCCATCCTTAAAATAGCAAGTGGATTCGGACACACCCTTAACGCTTTTGCACCATACGCTTTAGACTTTGAGCTTAGATTGTTAAAATAGAGCCCTTTAAGTGTTATTCTTCTTTGTGTTACAGTCTTTGCTATTCTATAATTCAGATCACCATGACTTCCACAAAATAAAGGGTTTTTGTTTAAATGCATAGAGTTTTTTATTTGTAAAACACTGTTGTAGCATGTTAAAATTTGGAACAGTAAACATGATAGTATTTCTGAAAAAAAAAGCCCTAACATTTCTAAATTTGTCCTGGAATTTTGATTGCCATTATATTCTGAGACACTGTATATGGATGTCAGTGGAGAGGAACTCTAAATCCAAATTTTGGTTCACTACCAGTTTTCCATCTAAGGCATTCAATGAGTTCAGAAAACAAATTTTAATCACATGACTGAAATATATGCCTTTTTTTATGTATTACCAAACAGTGTGTAGCCTTAAAGTTCAGTAATATGCACTTATTTAAATAAAAGACTACTTTCACACTTACTTGCATACACTTTACAAACATGTGAAAATATCCTTGAGATTCTTTTACGAATTATAAAAGGACTATTCAGCTTCTTGCATTTCAAAACAGACATCTGGTATCTTTACCATCAGAGTACTACATTGTCTTTTGTGATGTATTTTTCTTACAATTTCACAAACTCAAGATCAGTGAGTGTGAACAATTATTTGTTAATCTCCATGTTCTTGTTAAACAAATAGCCTCTGCCATTACAGCCATTTTAATTTAAACAATCAGGACATCAGCTGTAATAGAAATGCATATGCAGATTAAGGACAGAATAATGTTTCTGCTTTTCTCTGCCAAAGTAGCTCCATAATTACTTGAGAGAGAGAGATCATTAGGAGAATACCCAAGGGATAATTTTCAATAGACAGGCCACAAAGGATGTTTGCAATATTAGGAGTTAGAATCTCCTCTGTGTACTACAACCTTACCATGGTTCATGTCCCTTTTAAAATTACTCAGAAAGACATAGCAGTTGGTTTACAGTACAGTTTGGAGGTTATATTAGTAGGGAGTAACTGCTGACACAACTGCATTACTATGAGTTGTGACCTTTTGCAATCTATCATGAGACAGGATGTTGTGCAGAACACACAGCTAACATGATCCGATTCAGTATAGGTTTGTTGATATAATGGGAAACAGTGTTCATTTAGGTGATTAATAATTTTGGTGGCTTAAAATTTTCAGACTGAAATTAATTTATGACTAAAAAACTGTTTTAAAAGGCAAATATTAGGATGAAATTGACATTAATAAATAAATGTAAGATGAAAGTATTGAGGAGGCATGTTTTGGGAGGTCATCCTGTAGAATGAAAGGCACACAAATTTTAATTGTGACTCTGTGAGAGGCAGAACACAAGTTAGAAAAATGTTCTGCATGACTAAAGCTCATAAAAATATCACCATGTGGGACAAAAGAAAGAGCAAACAGAGACAATTACATCTAACAATATATACTAAATTAGGGAATTGAATAAGAGCACACACAAAAAAACATCAAGATATCTTCTCAGCTATTGCTAAGGGAGCACAAAGTCTGTCATCACTCCAGGCCTCAAAGGACTGGGCATGTTGAACTGACCCATCCCACACTGCAAAAAAGAATTTTCTAGACAAGCAAAACATATTGCCTTGTTTTAAGAAATGATATGCCAAAATGAAATGAGTTTTTCCTTAAAACAAGCAAAATAATCTGCCAATGGGGTAAGAAAAATAATGTTATGTCAAAAGATTTTTTTTTTTTTTTTTAGATATTTGGACTTGAAACATTACCAAAAATCTAAGTAAGAAAAGCATTTTTTTGCAGTGCATGACTGAGCAAGCAAGAGGAAGTGTCTCTTCTACTCACACATCATAAAAAATTGTCTGATGAGACCCCCAGGGCACAAGTGCTATCAATGTCAAATTCTCTTACATTCAGTAACTGATCAGTTTTTGTTTTCAGGTTGAAGACCCTGGTAGTAGTTCTAGACAGGCACTGTTTTGGAACTAAGCCTGGTTCATAATCTTTTCTTTAATGAAGCAGTGTCAGGCGTCCGTTCTGTGTTGTCGTCATGTGATCCCTTTGTTCTGTTTTCCCGCCATTTCCTAATGTTCATTAGTTTCACCTGTGTTCCCCTCCTGTGTCCCATTAGCCCATGTGTGTATATATACCTCTTAGTTTGTTTACTTCATTGTCCAGTATTGAATGTTCCTGTGTCTCCATGGTCCAGTGTCTCCATCTTCCAGTGAGTGTGTTGTAAATAAATCTATGTGTTTTTGAGAATCGCTGTTATCCTGTGCCTTTGTGAGTGAGTGCACCTTGACAGAATACCGGACCTAAACAGAAAGTGCGGCGTGTTTTCCCCCGTTTTATTTTTATAGTCTTTTTTGCCCCAGTGTTTTCTTTTCCTTCCCCCGTGTTCCCATGGATCCCTTCTACCATCCCGAATTTCTTCTCCTCCTGCTGGAGCAGGGGGAAAGCAGCCTCGAGGACCATACAAAACTTTACTTGTCAGTAGGGAATTTCACCAGCTATCCGCACAACGTGCTCTGCGGGGTTTTTTTAACACTGTCGTCCTCGAGGCAACTTTGCCGCCTATGTGGAGTGGACACTGGCGAGGAATGGATCTACATTCACCGTCTGTGAGGAGGAAGACCTCGCCAGTGCCACTCCAGACCCAGTGACCAGCCCAACACCACCCATCTGCAGGGAGCGCTTGCCAGAGCCCACCGCAGACGGAGAGCCACCCGTGGTGTATGAGCCATCGCCATCTCGAGCGACAGAGCAGAATTACACCGTCCAGGAGGAGCTCAGAGAACCGTCAGACCAGGTGTGTGAGCCGGCAACATAGCCCATTGTGGGAGTCCTGGTGGATCTTGACGAACCGAGCGAGAGTCTCGCCCACTTCCACACTGCAGAGGGAGAGCTGTCCCTGGACATTGAGGTGCTGCTCATAGACTTCTGGAGCGAAGTCAAGCCCCTTCCGCTGTTCCCAGACAGCAATGATGTAACTCCGTGTCCACTGTTTCCAGAGAGTCTCCGAGCCCCCTTGATCCCCGATAACATTGGCTCCAGGGTCATGAGCAGCACCCCAGCCAACCCACCCTCTTCTCCTCCTTTGCATACAAAAGCGTCAACAGCCAATCAGCCAGCTCCACTGTTGTGGCAGTCAGCCAGACCCCCAGCTCACCCTCAAGCTCCAGTAGAGGAGCTCGCCATGAGGTGCTGCCTGCCTGCATCGCCCTCTGGAAGGTGTCGCCCAGCGTCAGCTCCTCCAGCCTCCGAGCTGCGAACTCCACCTCGGCCCTCCGACCCTACGGCTCCACGTTGGCTCTCTCCTCCTTGGACCGTCAGCCCTCCAGCTCCACCAGGCTCCCTCGTCCCTCCGGCTCCGCCTTGGTCAGTCGTCGCCCTGCCATCACCTCCGGACTCTGCTCCTCTGGCTGTGCCTCGTCGCTCCGTCCTGCCAGCTTTGTTGAGCTCCTCCCTCCCTCCAGCTACGCCTTGGTCCTCTGTCGCTCTGGCTCCACCGCGGGCTTCCGTCCCAGCGTCGTCATCTCGCTCGGGTGAGCCGTCCGCTCCACCTCAGCCCTCCGGAACCTCGACGTCATCCTCGCCCATCGGCTCTTCGTCTCCTCCTTCGGCTCCACCTCCATCAGCGGCGTCTCCCGCGGGCAGCCCCATGGAGTCGGTGGCTACATCTCCTCCATGGTTCCTCCCTCCATCGACTCCGCCCTGGTCCGTCCTCCTGACTGTGTCCTGAGTCTTCCTGCTCCAGCTCCCTTCCTGGTTCCTCCCTCCTAAGACTCCTCCCTGGCCACCTCCCCTCCCACCCTCCCTTATGTTAAAATTATGTTCCCTTGTGCTCCCTTTGTGAGTGAGCACACCATGACAAGCAGGAGTCTAATCTGAAATAAGTGCTAGAATGAAGTTACTAGGGGGCTGTTTATACATGTTCAGTCCAAAATGTTAACTTATTATGCATTTTGCCTGTTTGTTAACCCGACAATGACATTTTTGGGACAGACAATGCATAAATATGAAAACGGGTTACAAAGTGGAACCTTTTGAAAATGCCACCTTTGTCATGTACGTGTAAACACGCCAAAACATGACTATGTTAAAAAATATGACATCATGCACATACATGGTATGTATTGAGGGAGGTGTAAAAGGCAAACATGAACAAATACACAACAAGGGCAGACTACATAGCAATGTTGCTAAAGGGTGAATTTTCTTCATATTACAAACAACAATGGAGATGCATCTTACGCACATGGCAAACTCTACTGTACATACACATTACTTCCTTACAGGTAGTTTACTAACAAGGTGCCAGTGCCACAAATACTCGCCTGGCATATGTAATAGAGTGTTTTAGGTGAATTGTTTTAAAAACATTGTCATATAAAAATAATTTTTTTTTTTTTTAAACATAATTTTTAATACATATTGTTATGTAAACGTAGCCTAAGATAAAACTCAAATTTCATTTTACTTCAGAAGGCTTTTAAAATTTTGCCAATTTAAAATGTTTTTGAATACAAGACAAGTAAATGTGCATGTGCATGTGCACCTTTTTGCACAGAGCTCACAGGAATTGCATGACAGGATGCAATTCTGAGAAATGAAACATAAATATAGTCACACCGCAAGTTCCTTATTAAAAAAAAACTAAAAATATTTTGTATATAAAACACTAGCGGCATCAAAAGTAAAAAAATTTAGCTAACAATTCTGAAGATATTCACACTTTTATATAAATCAGTGGTTCCCCCTCAGTTGATCGCTATGAGTTTGTCAAGTTGATCGACTCTGATTTGTATAATCACTCTGATTTGTATAAAAACGAGCCGATGGAATGCAAATAAAATTGGCAAGCGCAGCTCTCACAGGTGTAGCCACTCCACAATCAGGAGTATAAAAGCTGCCTTTTAGATAGGTTCCACAGACTTTGCTTCAGAGCCTCACACAGGGGTGGACTGGCCATCCCTGGGCACTTCCCTGGCATCCCGCCTTTTCAGTGCCCAGCATTGCTGTGAGTTTGCAGAGGGGACCTGAGGATTACAGTAGGAATAAAACCGCCCGATAATGCCCCGTGGTCCTCCTGCTCCTCATCAGTGCACCCCATCGCTGAGTTGAATGATTTTGCTGGTACTTCCTCCGGGTTAACCACATTAACATTCAATGAATCCGGTGAATAGATGTCCATCACAGCAACGGATGGTGAGCTATCCATATTGGATGAAAGCCCAGAACCGCTTCTGGTCTCCGGCATGCCAGTGGCTTTGGATTTGGAGTCCGATATGATCAGTGACAGACAAGTCTCTGCATTGATCATGTGGGCTAGCCTGAAAACCCGCCGGTGACCTACTCAGACCTGCAGCTTCTCCATGATGGAAGTCCATCATTCTCAAGTCTCCGGCACCTACACTGCGGCTCTACACAAGAAGTTTGACCAGAGGAGAACTGGCCATGCCCAGCTGAGCCTAGTTTTTATCAAGGTATTTACCCTTCACTTTTGTCAATTGATAAAGTTTGTTCCTCGCTACTGGCTTACTTGGTTTGAGACTTGTGGAGCTGCGCATCGTTGGATTTGCTCTTCAGTGTTTTGGCTTTCAGCAGTGACATTTACATTACACTGAACTGGACTAAACTGTCCAGTATCTGCAAAAACTGGACTGAAGCACTTTTTTAAATTTACTAAAACTTCAATGTTAAGCTGCAGTTAAAACATTATAAAAATGTGTAATTTCATGTTAATAAAAAAAAAAAATTAATTCAGCTTATTTGTGAATTAAACACCACTATCACAGGTTAAAATCTCCCCTCTTCAAAACAACTTTTAAACCAGATAGATTTAGGAAATGTGGTGAAGTACAAAATACAATACTTTGTTTTGTAATGTAGTGAAGAAAAAGTAAAAGTTTACTAGAATAAGTATATTTCAAATACTCTGACAATGTACAGATACTTAACATTTGTGAAGTAAAAAGAACTATGAAAATCAGACTTTTGCTGACAAACATGAACTGACAATGCAACAATTCACTTTAAATAATTACATCACTTCCCGAATGATTGGGTACCACTGACTACCTCTTCCAGTTGATGGTCATCAAGTCATTAGTAACCGTCAACTGTTCTGATGACCAAGGTGGGTAAATAACAGAATTTGTAACCCAGAATTGAACTACTTAATTACTCTAATTCAAATACAATTCACACGTTGCAGAAAAAGACTTGACAGGATGTCTTTATTGATTAAAAGCAGTGTTTTGTTTATTTTTGACAATTTCTTCCCAACATTTTTTTTATTGGCATAACCAATGTGGCATGTAAAAAATGCTCAGACTCGTTCCTGTTAGAGGATTTTGACATGCTCAAGTACTAACACCATCAACCAACTACTTGAGCCTAGAAGATTGACATGATAGGACACATTTGCAGCAGAGTGGACTAAAACATACTTAAATACTTAAGATCCAAGCTCCTGTGAGCTTTGTCAATGATTTTAACAGTGACTAGTACAATTGAGGTAAGCTCAGTTTGAGTAGGGCACACACCCTCATATGGCTCAAAGGGCAAAACATAAAATACATAATAGTTAATGAGTTTCTCACTCAAAAAATCTATTTAAAAAAACAATTATATATCACAGTCGTGCATGCCTACTTACACAAATTACAACCTCACTCATCCACAATACTGAACAGCACAATAAAAAAGTGCAAAAAAATAATAATAATCAGATCTTTATGTACGCTAAAGATGTGGTCTTCTGGCAATTAAGCAATGTTTAAAAAATTACAGTAACGTACATTGGTCCTTCTACAACCACATGCTATTTTGAAACTCCCATCAAGAATTTTAATTTCACATCATAAATCAAAATAAATGAAAGTCTTTCTGTAGGGTTGCACATCAGTCTTGGTTTGAAAATACTTAATTCTGTGAGGTTACGTTGGCGTTTTGGGGATAAAAGAAAACTGGTTCTTGATAAAGTTGTCCTTAGCCTTTTTTAATACTGATAAAGGCACTCATTGGCTTAAAGTGTGAAAATATGGTAATAGTATTTTCTGAAGATAATCAAATGAGTCCACACATTTACAGTTAAGATCACCCAGGTCATAGTTCACCCCAAAATGTAAAAAGAAAAATGACAGAACAAAACAAAAAAAGCATTCAACATTAATGCAGCATTATTTCTTGTAATTTGTGCAATTATAAAAATGTTAATGTTTAACTGAGGTGAAATGTGACCTGGTTAAGTTTTCTGTCAACCATCAACAGTAGGTCTTGCCAATTTTTACATTAATGCACAAAACAGCTTATACAATTATTTTACTCAAAACATTCTAGCATTCTAAAAAAATGTCAATGCACTTCATATTAATTTTTGGGTGAACTATCCCTTTAAGTACTGACGTTAATCATCATTATAGTGCATCTTTCCTACCAACCGTACCTATTAAAACTTAGTCAGTAATGGTTTATTAAATCTAAACTACAGTGCATATGTACAGCTAGCACCTACATGATTTTAACCAAGTTCCCTGTGTGCAGTTGAATTTAAAAATAATAATAATAAATAAACACAGAACAAGTCAAAGAACCAAGTTACTTGGCAGACAATTAAAATGGCATTGTCATTACATTCAGAGAAACCATGATTCTTTTGGAAACAGTAACAAATTTGATGATTGAGTATTTACATGTCGCGGACAAGGTGTCCAGCACCTTAACCAGGCAAAAAATGTTAACTACGATTGGTGCCTCTTCAAAAACATCAGAAAGGCTCATTCCCACAAGCCACTCATTTTCAAACACATACCAATAACACAAGTAAGAATTCAAACGGAGTCTCCCAGAAGATATCACACATTTTCCAATGGCACGCAAACTATTCACTCTTTTCTACGAAATGTATGCCTCAAAATTAAATGCGCTCTCTCAGTGCATGACTTTCCCACTCCTAGCATGACAAAGCATTAGTCATGTCTGGGATATGTTTCATGACAGATCTAGACCCACAAGGCATTTTTAGTAGATATTCAAATTCATTGAATGTTAAAAATAAAAAAGCAAACAATAATACATGAACCACAGCCTTCACTTTAAACCAGCTTCAAATTCATAAAACAGGCTTTTTTTCCTTCTTGTACAGTGTTTACATTCAATGACCATCTCAAGATTAAACAAACCAAAAAACACAAAAAATATTTAAAATGACCAAAGCTAAATTGCTTTGATTTCCCATTTAAAGTTATTAAGACATGATTTAAAGCAGCCCCTCCTTCAATCAACTGTAGTTTAAATTTGTCACATGACACCTGAGCCCCCAGATCTTCAATACAAGGACATAACAAGCTTCCACTGAGTGCATACATGAGGTTGGGAACACATGCAAGTCTTTACAACAGTCCCTTGGCAAAAAGTAGAAAGGATGTGTTGGTAGCAGGTGTAGTTCAAGCATATAGACACCAAAAAAAACTAGACACCAAAACCCAACTTTGGGGGTTGAGTATCATCTTACAACCTATAGAATGCCAGTCGCAGGATGGCTATTTTTGTTGTTGTTTTGTTGTTACTCCATTTAGTTTTCCCTCTTCAACTCCATCCCCTCTTTTGCACAACTGCCAACCCGCATACGCAATGTACCGCTTTTGTGCAAATGCCAGAGTTGAAGAAACTCCTCAGGCATGGCATGAAATCTCGAGGATGGGAGAATGTTGTCATAGTAGTGGTGGCTGACAGGTCGCTCATCCAGACCCACTGAAAATGGCCAAAATCCATAAGCCGTCACCTCTTCACATAAGCCAAGGGCGAGACTCACTAGGAATAACCCTGTGGATAATCGTTTGCCATGAACGCCATGCTTTTTCCAGAATATGCCAACATTTTTAAGAAAATCTGGGTTAGCAAAGAGGACAGTCTGATTGGAGGAGGAGTCTGCGAGTGCGTGGTATGCTCGTAATGATGGGTCAGTGCCAGGCTTCATAGAGAATGCTGGTATGTAGATGTAGCTGGAACCATAGGCCTTCATGCTCTCTACGAAAGATTTGCGGGACCAAAGTAGGTTCTGAAAGCTGATAAAAAGAGCAAAGCAATGGTTAGTCAACAGTAACTTGTTTAATCCCACATTTTTTCTTGCTAATTGAGTATATGCATTTTTTTTAGAATAATTTTTTCTTTAATGGATAGGAAAGTATAGAGTATTGACAGGAAAGCATGGGGAGCAGAGAGAGGTGTAAGGTTCAGCATAGGACCGTAAAACAGGAATTGAACTCAGGTCGCCGTGAGCACAGGAGTGCATGTGTCGATGCACTAACCACTGCACCACTTTACCCTAATAGTACATGCATTTTACCCAAACAGATAAACGTCATGCATATTTTATTGTTATGTTGGGTAAATTAGGTTTTACCCTAACATAATTTCATTGTGTTAAGTATTATCCTTGATCACACTAGTAACCGGTGGGAAACAGCAAATTCGGTTGTTTTCAATTGAAACAATGCATTATGCTACTGGTCACAATTGTGATCATAAAGAAATTTAAACCTCTTCTAGATGTGCAAGCATGAAGTATGTAAATTGATCTGATTTCATGCCCAGTAAACAACCACACATTTAAGGGTTTCAGAAATAAGAAAAAAGGTAGTAGTATATATACCCAGGCTGTAGTAGTATACCCAGAGGGCAGACAGACTTACTAAATGTGAGAGTTTACCAGTGTTTCCAGTACACAAGTATTTAAGACCAAATATTTACAATAATAAATTACTTAAAATAATATTTTCTCTTTCTAAAGGTTGTAGCTCATTCCCAGAGGCCCAACTGACTTATAACAGGTGAGATTTTACCAAATATCTCCTCTGATATGCAAACAGTAGACAAATAATTTTGAAAAATGTTCTGTAAATTATATATTTTAAAGATTTGGTGATTAGGTTGGTGTTGGTGATTGGTGTTCTTGGTTGTGTACACATTGCCATTGATAAATTAAGTGGAGCTGCAAGTTCTGCCATTTCACTACAACCAATCAACGAATTGTCAAAAGACACTACAAGCTGAAGCACTACCATCACACAAGTAATGATTTGTAGGTAAATAAGATTTAGTGTACTCATGTTGTGTTTACGTCTTTCAGCTTTAGTGTTGTGTGTGTAAAATATTTTTATGCTTGTTAATTTTGATACAGCACACAGATTCTGAAGAAGAGCTGAGCAGAGGAATGACTTCTGGAATCATCACAGCGGTGGAAGATATGACAGAGTGATGCGGACCTTGTATTTGAGGAAATGTGTGTTACCAAATGTGTATGTGAACATGATGGGAATGCTTCACGCTCTAAACATAAACTACCCAAAACACCTCATGTATACTTTTGCTGAATCAGAAGAGTACTTCCTTAAAAATACATTGAAAGATGTTAAGATCATATTTTATAATCTTCAAAGATCTGATGTAATTTTTTCCAAGAGCCTTTGTTAGCTGTGTATTTTAGAGTTTTGCTGTAATTTACATTTTTTTATCCTATTGACATTAATTTGCCTTTACAATTTATTTTAAGAACAATTGCTTTGTAAGGAAAATGACTTCATAAGGAAAATTACTTTGTAAAGACAATTATATTGCAAGTACATTGTGTAATTGCTAAATTGAGAATAAAATCCTTTAATAAAATGTGTAATGCATTTCATTGTCTGTTCTGTTTCCTATTAAGAAAATCTGCTAAATTAACTTGAAGATGTAAGTTATTGTATTTTAACTAACAAAGTTCTGCTAACTTGATAATTGCTAAGAAAAAAAATTTAATATAGGTAGTTGGGTCAATTTAACTCTGTCAACTAAACATTTTAGGTTGATAAAACGTAGTGAATTAAGTCAATACAATTCACTGAATTGAATTGAGTCAATGCAACAAGATGACTTGAGTCTTGAATAAGTCAAGCTGAGTCGACAAATCATTTTTACAGTGCATTACAGAGAACAAGCATATTACATTTTTTTAAAGTATAAAAGGAATGACACTGGTGCTGACAGCAATGCACGTTAGAGATCTCCTTAGAGCTAATGCAGGCGATAAAGGAATAATCCACTTAAGGTCAATATCCATCCCTCAAGAGTAAGACATGTCTGTCCTGAGGGTAGCGTGTTCTTTTCTGACTATTCTGTCATGGTTTCCCTGGTTCTGTTGCAAGCTAATTTGCTTGTTAAAAAATTTGTCATAATTTTTGTGACAAAGAAGTTTATACCAAGGAAAATGAGACTAAAACTAATTAAGTAATGATGACGACAACTACAATAAAAACCCCCTGACATTTGTTGACTAATAAAAACGAGACAAAAATGTGAGCGAGGGACGTTTTTTCAAAAAAGATTCTTATGTCAAGACAAAAAAGACCATGTGTAAACAGCGTAGGGAGCAAATAGATGATAAAAACAACAAATCTAAAGCGACATCAGCATGACAGGGATTCCTCACGGAATTGTCACAAAGGTAAACTCTATATTTATTTATTTACTCGAGCGTGTGCTTTTGCTTAACTAAAATGGTATAGCCTCTCGCTGACCTTATTAACTCCATTAGATTGTACATTAAAAGTTATTGACATGCTAAAATTAGATACTTTTTGTTGCTGTCCTCAATTTGAATCAGTAAGTTTTAAATCATCATGATCATGGTATTGATTTTCATGAGGAGCTGTTTTCTCATGTGTTTCATTTTAGCTGCAGCTACAGTTTATCTAACCCTGATCTAACTCGCGCTAGGTTCACATGGGCTGTCTGCATCTGCTGCGATCGCCATGACAGCAGCCATTTACAATATACCACAACACAAAAACTGCTTCTTAAGTTCCTACAGGACGACCTTTAGCAATGTAATTATTTATTATTAGTGCTATAAAGTCGCATTCAACATCCAAGATAATGAAAGGCCCTTGAAGTAAAGCACACTTTTATTTTTTATGTACATTTTCGCTTTTGAATTCTTCTTTGCCAATAAACAGAGCCATGGGACTGAGTGCACATTTTACAAGATAACACATTATCATTTGCCAGTCATACGTCATTACTCTCCTTATTTAATCAGTGCTATACAGCTGACCACCATGTACTGTAACACCAATGACAGCAGTAAAGCCTGCTATAGACTGACATTGCAAAGTGGACATAAACTATTTTAAGTCCTTTCAAAGATTTAATATCTTGAAACTGTTCAACAGACTGGTCAAAAAGACTAATAGTTTACCATGTTGAAATAAAGAGTTTGCTAAGTAATTGCAAAATCCTGCATTTTCAATAGGCTACTGTTCTTACATGTGGATTGATTGCTGACAAATAATCTGACATATTACTTATGATATAAATAAACAATGCATATTTAATTTTTGGTCTTCTATGGAAAAAGCTATATTCCATATTTCAATGACTGTGTTTTATTTCATTTTAAGTTATAATATTTTGTATAAATAAATGTTTATTTATTTACTAGATTTGGTAGATCTAGATTCACTAGATTTGGTTCCTGTATTCGGTTAACAGTCCCAAGGGTATTGTCAAAACTTAGAATGATCTGCAAAATCGGCTTAATCTTGACACACATCCGACTCTGAGAACCTTTAAACATCTTCTGTATAACGTCTTAAAGGATACTTGTACTTGTTTATATGATCTGATCTTTTTTTTTTACGAATGGCGATTTTGTAATTTTGTGGTATTGTTTTCTGTGATTTTTTGTGTGAAACGTTATGTGCTGCCGTCTTGATCAGGTCTCACTGGAAGAAGAGACAGTACTGTCTCTATGTGATCTCCTGGCTAAATAAAGGAAATAACAATAGTAATAATACAATATTTTAATTAAATTACACTTAAATAAACCAAACATATTTTAGTCAACTAAAACTAGACTAGGCAACGCGGTGGTGCAATGGGTAGCACAATCGCTGGTTTGAACCTCAGCTGGGTCAGTTGGCATTTCTGTGTGGAGTTTGCATGTTCTCCCCGTGTTCGTGTGGGTTTCCTCCGGGTGCTTTGGTTTCCCCCACAAGTCCAAAGACATGCGGTATAGGTGAATTGGGTAAGCTAAATTGTCCGTAGTGTGTGTGTGTGTGTGTGAATGAGTGTGTAAGGGTGTTTCCCAGTGATGGGTTGGGGTTGGCGGTTCATTCCGCTGTGGCGATCCCTGATTTATAAAGGGACTAAGCCGAAAAGAAAATGAATGAATGAATGAATGAAAACTAGACTAAATCTAAAATGATTCAGAAGACTAAAATAGGATTAAAACTAAAATGGAATTTTAGCCAAAAGACTAAGAATAAAATTAAATCAAAATTCGCTGTCAAAATTAACACAGCTAACAACCCCAGAAACCGCAAACAGTTTCCAGCTGTTTCACACAGATACAACCGTATACATTATGATGTGAACCAATTTGAAAGAGACATAGAAAAGTTGGAATGGAAAAATAATCCATACAAACATGGTACAGGAGTTAGAGAGAAACTAGAGTATTGCACGAGGACAAAGTAATAAATATAAATAAAACAAGTAAAAACAATAAGATTGATCTGATGTTTGACTCACAGAAAAGACAAATTAACAGATTTCATTAGAAATGTCTAAAGAATCAATACTCAAATAACATAATGAAAAACTAATAACTACTGTAATGGCACCTTAATCAGTAAATCTATCACATGAACCCCCAACAAAAAAAAAGTTAAAAGACACCTACCTCTTTTCAATAATACTTGGATTCGCGCTCACCAGGTGTGTTCTGGTACCAACATCATCAGTATACTGTTTAGACAGAGGAGGAAGGTTACATCTAGAAGAAAAAAGAGTGAGGACTGTCAGATGATTGTTAATGAGATAGCATTGTTGTTAACGACATTAACAAAAATTCTGGGTTTTATTTGCTCCACTTGAACAACTTCCGTTTAAAACAGGGGTATCAAACTCCACAGCCCTGCACAGTCTAGTTCCAACCCTGCTTTAATACACTTACCTGGAGGTTTAAAATAAGCCTGAATGACTCAATTAGTTTGATTAGGGTTAAAGCCAAACTGTGCAGATCTGTGGCCCTCAAGGAACTGAGTTTGGTAACTGTGTTTTAGAGGACCACCTTGTATGTGGTATACAAAATAGAGTTTTTGTACAGAACACATAATTGAATATTCACAAACCGTTATATAGCACACCATTTGTCCAATAACTGCATGAAGCTTTTAAAAGTAATCAAATTGTCATCTTTCAAATTCAGCTCAACTTTATCTGGAAATACAACTAATAAATGCTGTTTTGAGCTTTTCAATGTGCCATGACTGATCTTTGTACAGAGCCCTGAGTTCAAACGGCAGCAGAAAGCATTAACACTATCATGTATTCATTATTTTTTACTACTGGTTCCTGAAAACAAAACTGAGGTATGTACTGTTATACCCCTAGCTCTACTACTAAATTATAAATCCCTGTCCTCTTCCTTCTCTCTGTATTACCACTATTACACCTCACAGAATCAATCAGAGACCATTTTTCTATACCACACACCCACAACCAGCCACCGCCTGCAGGAATTCATCTATTCTTATTTTCCCTTCCCCCATCCCTTTGACCAGATCCATTCCATTCTTCTACAAGAGAATCTAGTGCTCTCACTCCTGTCATCATCACATCTCTCATGACTTGCAACTTTCCCTCCATAATAAGTAGGCTCAGATTACCCCACTGCTCAAAACAAAATAGTCAACACTTTTTGACTACAGCAGTCAAAAATATTAGACTCTCTACAGCATTTTGTTTGGTACCGCTAACAATTTAGCTACAAATTCATATTTATCAGTCAAACCGCTGTAAACAGCCACAATCTTCAGCAGCGCGTGCAGTGTCTCTCTATGTGTGTCTCTCTATGTGGCTGCTTTCCGAGCGTTCTACATCTCAAATAACAAACTCGCAAAAGATATGAGAACGTTTTTATATTACTTACACATGTTTATTCCGAATATATGTGAAAGACATTTGTCAGATTTTATTTTAGAGAGCAGGCGTGAGCTGTGTGCTCTTCATTTCTGTCTGATTCAGGCAGCTAACGCTGCTAACAGCTGCTCTGAGCCTCTGACTGGACTGTTTACACAGCGCAAAAGAATGCGCTTGTAGGGGAGTGACGTGGCGCCAATCCACGAATCACAGCACATTATGTTAGCGGACCAATCAGAGCCTCTTGAGGGCGGGCCTTTCAGAGGAACTAGGAAATATGACAGTCGTTTGCATGTTAGCTGAGTAGCTGTATATAATCAATGTAATATATATGAAAAAATAACGTGATTTTCTACAAGTGAAGCATGAGCACACATTGCTTTGCATCTTATAAACACAACCAAGCCTTAAAAATACACTGTGGACCACCCCTTTAAACAATGCAAATCTCAGATGGTTCCGTGGTTTCAGTCTTATTTTAAGGGCAGATCCTTCAGATCCTTCAGGGTTCTCTGGACACAAGGGTTGTTTGAGTTTATCATGGGGTTCCTCAAGTTTTAGTTCTAGGCCCTCCCTTTCTTGACATGCAAATCTTCACTAAAGCCCTTGCTGAACATTGTCCTTGTGTTTCAGTTTTCATTATCTGCAAGTGAGTATAATTCGAAAGCTGCAAGAACAGAAAAAAGTACACTTGGGTCTAAGGCTTGATCAAAAGGGCACAGAGGGAGATGATATGGGGTAGTCAACTCTGGTCTTGGGAGGTTACTGTAATTCAGACATTAGTTCCATCTCAAATCAGTCAATCCTAAAATCAAAGGCTATATATTAGGTGTGTTTGATTAACAATGGAGCTGAACGTAGCAAGACAATGGCCCTCCAGGATTTACCTACAGTTTCCCACCCCTGGCCTAGGTCTAACCTGAGAACCATAAAAAATCTCAGCTTCTATCTCTTCGTGAAGTTTATTTATAAACTAATTTCGAGAGGATCACGTGCTTATGATTGCTTGCGCCTGGTACCGGATTATCCAATTTACGATTCACCAATCAGACGATTCCTAAGCCACTATAAATACCCTAAGTTCCATATAACAGCTATTTTCATTTTGAAGAATCCCCCCTTCCACCCCTACTCCTCCTCCTTTCCTGGATGGGTGACACGGTGGCCCAGTGGTTAGCACTGTTGCCTCACAGCAAGAACGTCACCGGTTCTAGTCCTTACCAAGCCAGCTGACGTTTCTGTGCGGAGTTTACACGTTCTCCCTGTGCTCACGTGGGTTTCCCCCGGGTTCCCCGATTTCCTCCCACCGTCCAAAAACATGCAACTCAAGTTAATTGACTAATCCAAATTGGTACCATAGACATGCACCTAGCAAATAGTCATCTCTTATGAGCAATCACTATCCGTTCATTAGCTACTACAGCAGGGGAGTTCTCGAGATCTACCTGAGCTCAAACTCTCCTCTCGCCTTGCAAACGGGAGGGAGCCCCGGGCTCGAGGATCTTATGAGCTCAGGGCTCTCTCCCAGGACAGCACGCCAAACAAGCTTTATAATCAATCATCAGCTAAGTGTGAACTCTTGAATTGCATTTCAGACATATCTGCCTGAATAGAGATGTCACACCCAGCTCATATCAAGATCTTCGTAATCCTAGCTGACCGACTCTTCACTGATCAATTGAATTCACCAACATGAAATTAAAAAAATCTTCTTACCTCATGATAAAGTCAGCTCGGTCAATTTCATTTCCACAGCCACTGTGTTTCAGCACCCCTCCATTGCCCACAACTGAACACCTCTTCAGAGGAAGCTGCAATGGTGTATCCTAGCAACACAAAACAGTGGGTTTTACACAAGTGGGTATGACATAGACACAAACAGTTCATTTCAATAAGGTTCTTTTGATGAATACATATTCAAATCAAGGTTGCTTTAACATTCAGGTTGTTCAAAGAGTGGTGAACCTCTGATTAAAACCAAATAGATTAAAACACCATTTCTATGAGTCCCTGGTGATCCAATTGCATCACAGGCCCCCATTTTCATCTACATATAATTAAATGCTCACTATCAGACATTCTTCTATTGCATTAGTTGGAGTATTTTCCTTGGTTCCCTACAAAACAAGGCAAGTGTTCATACAGCATGTTGATACATCATTACTAAGGTGACCTGATTTACATGAGTTTATTTCTTGAGTTTTCTGCATGGTTGCAAGCCAAGAGCATGTATAGTCGTGTGTATATTTCCTTTTACCCTTCTTTTACATAAAAACAGTAGTTTTTATATAAAACCTGCACAAAAACATTGTACGGTTAAAGTACAATGGTTAAAACGGTTAAAAATTTCTCTGTTTCAACATTCTTTATTATCAAAACCATCTGTAAAAGGCCACTGGCTGAAGTGTTTAGAGTTGCTAAACTATATAATGGACAGCTAGTGTTTCCTCCCATACCGATAAACTTCCTAAATGTGACTTTTTTCACTTTTATACGGTTCCTTTTATAGCATCGATGTTATAATGTAATTAAAATACAATCAGTTAAATAGACTTCAGCAGTCATTTAGTTGATCAAGTGTAAAACGAGATGAAACACTGTTTACACACATGCACTGTCAGGATCTGCAGGCTAGTGCAGAAACTTCATTGAAAATACTGGTTCACCGGAATCGTTTGACCCAGGTTACTGAAAAATAAAAGTCCTTCTGCATATACCCTATAGCTGCAGCTGTTGTCATATGCTTGGTTTTAGTTATGTAGTCACAAGGAATATTATAACATAGTGTAACCTATATTCTTCCCCCCCTTCTATGTGGCTTTTCTAAAGCTACAGTTTCATTCATATGTCTGGCACCTAGTTTGTAGAACAGTTACTGTTGCTTACTTCAGTCATTCTGGGATTCCTACCACAAAAAGCATTACAGTGCAACGAATCTAAAAAATGCATCAAATAACATCTGGTAGCCATTAAAAAAATCAGCACCAACAAAAAACAGGGATTGCTGCAATGAAATTATGGCTATCAAATTCGATTACAGTCAGTATGCATATGCGAGTCCTTCTGAACCCAAATGCTGGGATTGAGAGTTAATGTCCTTGATAACTATGTGTCTAAATGTAAATCTTTTTATAGGGGTCATGAACTGAGAAATTACAAATGTATTTAACCTTTAGACATAAAAGAGGTCATTGTACTATAACAAGAAAGTTTTGAGTTCTGAAACAGGGTTTCTGCTAGAATTTAAGACATTTTAAGACCTTTTTTAAGACCATGAAGAATTAAATTTCAGACTTACATAGGGATAAACTCTAAATATTTTAATGGCCCATAAGCTGTGTAGGTGCTTGCCCTATCAAAAAAATAATTCTAATTAGTTATTTCTTAGCCACATATTTTAAATGATGTGTCAAAACAAGCAAACCCTAGTTATATACATATATTTTTTGCAACATAACTATTAAACATAACTAACAACATAATACAAACTAAATGTATGCACAACAGACTGTTCTAAAAGTTTTATTCAGATGTATTTGTTGGTGATTGGATGTGTGTTGGATTGACTGTTTACATAAACAAAGGAAAATTTAAGATCCATTTAAAATGATTTTAGACCTACAAGACAATATTTCAGTCAGTTTAAGACTTTTTAAGGTCTAAAATTTTGTTGTTGAAATTTAAGACATTTTAAAACTTTTTAAGACCCCGTGGATACCCTGTGAAATTTTGGTAACAATTTAAAATAATGGTGCATTAGTTAATGTTAGTTTGTGTATTTACTAACATGAACAAATTAGTAATACATTTATTATGTATTTATTCATCTTCATTAACTTTAATATTAGTTTAAGTTAAATACTGTTAGTTCATGTTAACTCACAGTACATTAACTGTGAGAACGATTTTGGATTTTAATAATGCAAATGTTGAACTATGAATAATAAATGCTTTACACAATTATTCATACTTAGTCAATGTTAGTAAATACATTAACTAATGGACCATTATTCTAAAGTGTTACCGAAATCTTTTGTCAGGTAAAAGCACAGATTGTGGAATATGGCACTTTATTACGCAATAGTTTATATTCTTCCTCCACTGAAGGTCAGCGCTTACTTCTACATCACTGCCTGTTCAACTCCACCCACTGCTTCTATACCAAATCAGTGCTGTGGCTTATATAATGAATTTGTGAGCATTTAGTTCTTAGTCGACAATCAAATGAGTGTGGTGGGAGTGTGTAGATGCTTAGTTGCACGTCTGTGTGTCCTTCAGCAATGAGTGTGGGTAACGAGACAGTGTAGGAGGAACACTGCGACTGAAAGGCGGCATGGTGCCCAGTACAGGACAATCAGGACCCATGCGGGTGTCTCTCCCATGCCTGTTTATTTTTAGAAAACAGTGTGCTGTGCTGAGCCTCATGGAGAGTGGGGGTGGAAAAAAGAGAAAAAAAATCTGGACCAACTGCTTCTCTTCACACTTCCACATTCATATTTATTTTATTTATTCCATTTTTTTCCACCAAACATCTTAATATATATTTACCTGTGTGAATTCAGGTTAGTATAAAAACCTACACAGTAATGTGTGTAGACACATATTCTGTATATTCTAAATCATATATGTAAAAATCTAATACATTCCCTGTTAATAAAGCTATAAATGATATTTTGCCAAGAGCACAACTTTTTTTCCTTCAATCCTTCATTCTGTCATAAACAGTGTATTAGGCTGCTGTCTCTTTAAAACCTTAAATTCAGATAATGTCTCTGAATTTTTATCACAGTCAGACATGGCTGACTGTTTACATGAATACTCAGCGAGATGGACATTTTGAGACGTAACCCTAAATTTGACCTTTCAAGTTACAACAGCCACAAAAGGTGAAATGAATTCAGCACTTTGAGGACTTATTCTGACATACTTGTGATATTTGTTCCACAGAAAGGCTTCTGTCAGTTTTTCACATCTTTCAATTAAAGAAAGTAAATATAACTCTTCAGTTGTAAGAGTATCTTTTAAAATATCTTTAAAGTATCTTTTAAAATATGCCATTTAAAAACAGTATTTATGGCTCAGTACAGGAGAAGGAAAACTACAATTTAATTAAAATCTACACAATTGACTCAAACTGATAAACTGCATTAATATAAGCTCTAAAAAGTGTTTTGTGTTTGCTTTCCATTAGGCAGAAAAAAAAACATAACGAAATCCCAAAATCTCACAATTAAATGGGGCATGAAAACAAAGAAAATAAAACATGCTTTGCCTGCAGTGTCTTGCCTCTGTATAATCTGTACAATTTTGTTTGGCCACTGACTCCTATGAAAGGCAGTACCTGTACAAAGATGGGGTAGGTCTCATTGGTGACTGTGTGATAGTGGTAGAATTCGCCATCATACCACAAGACTTTGCCTAATGGCGAGTTCTCCTTAGTAACTGCAAACATCCTCTTTGGGTTACAGCAATCTGTCAACAGCTTCCTGGCCAACAACAAAAAAAGCATAAGCAATGAAAGATAATTGGCTTTCAAAAATGTCCTCTCACTGTGACTGCGAACATAAGCACATTTTTTTATTCAATACAAAGAATAAAATTTCTAATAAAAGTTTTTTTTCTTCCAGAATCTGAAAATTGGTCAGAATAACATTGTGACTGAAAATCACAATAAAAGCGTTTTGAATAAAAAAAAAAAACCCTCAAACGATTTATTTTAAATTTGGTATATTTCCTTAGGTCTAAGGTATACCAGAAAGCATGGTCAGCGCAAAAACTACATTACATTATTCCTAATAATATACATACTATATATACTAACATAATAAGATTTGAAAAAATAGGCCTATAATGTTTTCCCACCGTGTGTCGTTACAATGGTATTATTTTGAGTTAAGGTAGCTGGAAGGGAAGTGTTAAAATGTGTTTATAATTAAAACGCTTCGTTCTCTTTACAAAATATAATTTTGCTTATCTACCATGCGATTCACTTAATAGAAGCATCACCATTATGGCACAAACAGCCATTCTGGAGTTCAGAGCGGGGCCAGATAGCGTTTCAAACGAGCCTGTGCGCATGCGCGTCTCATTAATCGGTTTTGGGAGATGTCTGTACTCTGCAACACTCGTGTATCAGCGAGGGCGAGATTACTGATTACAGTTTACTCATTACAACTGGATATAATAAACTACCATTTAATGTCACGTAACAGGATCATCAGCGATTGAATACACGAATGAATGAACGTCCTTTTTATAAAACTCAAATAGTAGAAAATACCAAGGTTGTTGTGGGTTCGACAGTATAAGAAAGCAAGCACTGAGGAAATAAGCACCTGGATAAAAACGTCTGGCAAATGCCTGCGCACTTAAATACCTGTACAGTTCCACCGCTGTTTGGTTCCTGCTCCATGTTTGTCCCTGCCGAAGAACCTCCTCCACCATTTCCTTGTCGCTGGGTATCTTGTATACGGGGAAGATGTAGAGCCACAACAACGCCAGCACCCCCAGTGTGACCCAAATATACTTGCTTCTGTGGCACCTCAAAGACACCATCCCGCCGATCTGATCGCACACACACACACACACACACAAAATCGACTAGTAAAAAAAAAAAAAACACGTGCTCGCAACTGGCCCCTTTTATTTTGGTGCCACTTCCATCCAGAGCAAAAAGCCGCTTGGATCCCGTTATCCTGTTATTTCCATCGCGCGGTGGTGCGGCATCCGATTTTCACGAGTGCATCAAATCCTCCCCTCATTCCCTGTTCTGCAAATAGTTATTAATATTGCGGGAATCCAACATATATAATGTCTGGTCCTACGGGAGAAATCTTAGGGGTTTTTATAGGGGATCCAGAGATCTTGTACCTCCATCATTCTTAACGCACGTCTTCGGCTCCCCTAAATCTGCGCTGCTGTCTGGCTTCATATTCTTGGCTTTATCACCTCATCACGGCCTGGTTTTCTGCGTCTTCCAGCAATGCAAATGAATTTTGTAAGGCCTTCCCTCTCAATCTGGCCTCTCGGATGTAATCTGGCGAATAAGTGAGAGACAAAGCTCAGTTTGTGAGCGCTTCTGTACGCATCATTGGCCTCAGTCTTTGTTATGGGGCTGCCCTCTACTGGTTAATCAGGTTGCATGAGAGCGGCTGGATTTTGACTGTGAACAGGGCCTGCATTTATAAACATAGATTTAACATTTGTAAATAATTTTTTACGCATAATAATAATATATATATATACCTGGAAACATTTGTCAGTTTGTATATTTGTATTTTCTATTTACTTATTTTTTAAATTACTTAATTGTTATCTGTTTTTGTCCTGTCACTGACATTCTACTGAATTAAAACAAATTCCTCGTATGTGTAAACATACCTGGCAATAAAGCTCTTTATGATTCAGACAATAATATAGCAATTTTAATTTCAATGAATGTAATGTCTTATCATCATAATCATTATTATTGTTGTTATAATAGTGTTTTTATTGTTGTTATAAAAAGACTAAAAGAAACCCCTCTATAATGCTATAGAACTGTAATATTTTCATTATAACAGTAGTCATTTTAAATATTATATTGTTGTTGTTGCTCTTGTTGTTGTTATTATTATTATTTAATGAAATTATTCAAATAAATATAACCTATGCTACTGAATAATTCATGGAAATCATTTTAATTAGTAGGGCTATTATTATTATTATTTTATTTTTTGCTAATTAGTATATGTTTGTGTATTATCATAAATATGCCTCATTTCTGCCAATCAACTTGTACTTTATATGGCTCTTGTATATATGACTGGCCTCAGTTTTTTATACTACTTTAATTTATTTTTGTGTTAACAAACTTGGCAGTTTAAACTAGTTAATACTACTATTATATATAGTTTAAATAAATCATAAATACATCTAAAAATAAATACATAAAACCATGTAAAAAATAAGCATTTTTAAATGCAGTGTTAAACTCATAAAGAACATATATATATAAGTTGAAATGATTGCACAATTTAACTGATTACTATTTAATAATAATTAATTCTGTGAATAGGTCATTCTGTCAATATGCCACTGTAATACACTATATCCTCTAGCTTCACCTTCATTTTCAATTCTTATATTTCTTCATTTTAATATTAATAATATTGAATTAATCATGGGCGTCACGGTGGCGCAGTGGGTAGCCTCGGCTGGGTCAGTTGGCGTTTCTGTGTGGAGTTTGCATGTTCTCCCCGTGTTCGCGTGGGTTTCCTCGGGGTGCTCCGGTTTCCCCCACAAGTCCAAAAACATGCGGTATAGGTAAATTGGGTAGGCTAAATTGTCCGTAGTGTATGTGTGTGAATGAGTGTGTGTGGATGTTTCCCAGTGATGGGTTGCAGCTGGAAGGGCATCCGCTGCGTAAAACATATGCTGGATAAGTTGGCGGTTCATTCTGCTGTGGCAACCCCTGATTAATAAAGGGACTAAGCCGAAAAGAAAATGAATGAATGAATGAATTAATCATTCCAGGCAATGTGACAAAAGGTCTGCTCGTTATTGATTTAAACAAGAAATAACGTTTTTCCATTCTGAAAACGTACCGCTATATATATTTCTGAAGAGCGCCAAATACAGTACGTCCCAGGAGATATGTTTTTTTTTTGTTGCATTTTTTGTTTTCACGAATCCACCAAAAGCCGCTGTGTACACTTTTTGAGATCTCAAATTTCTCTCGCGAGTGCCATTTGCACCTGCTATTCTTGCGTAAATCCACCAGAGGCCGCTGTAATCCTGGTTGTGTTCTGTTCCCAGTTATACCCCCTATGCCCTATTCATTTAGAACGTTCCAACATTTAAACTTAGAATGATAAAAAAAACAACATTAAAGTCATCTGTCTTAGGTGTAATTTGCTTTCAAAGTATTTTTTAGAGTTTAGTTTTAGCGATCTTCATATTGACAATTGCGTTCCCGTCGAAGTGCACTTTGAAAACATTAATGCCATTTTGAAGGCAGCCGTGGCTCATGACGAAAGCTATTGGTGACCTATTATTTAAAAGCAGAATTTACGTCTCCGCAAGAGTTACGTCTCCAAAGCTTGTGAAAACAAAAAAATATAGCATACGTTACTGCTTTTAATTTATAGTAGGTTATTTATTAAGAAATGTAATTGTACTGTAGGCCTATATGATATGGGCCTGTTGGTTAGAACATTTCTGCAGTGGTTTGAATGTGTCAAATTGTAAAAGTAGACTTAAAAAAAATAAAAATAAACAATATCCTACTTAATAATAACAATAATAATAAATTAATAATAATAATATTTATTATTATTAAGTAGGATTTTTTTTCTTAATAAATGGCCTACCTTAAATAACAACCATTAGCCTAACGATTTATATGATTTATATATGAGATTAGAATACGTGTTAGCTAAGTGGTTTTATGTTTTAGAATAGAATATGGAATATTCTCAATAATATTTGTGAAGGAAACATTGGCCCTATATGTGCCGTTTACATATATTTCAATGGAAAAAGAGTGCATGTCAAATCAAAACTAAATAGCAAAACTAATATTGGATTTTTTTTAATGCATGTGCGTGTAATATATATAATACAATATAATTTGCACAAAAAAGTATGGGGTTTTTCTCTAAAGAAGTTGTTACTCGTTATCAATTTGTATCAGTCAATGAAGAAGCATCATACAGATCAAAAGTACAATGTGGGGTACCACAAGGCTCAGTCCTTGGTCCCTTACTTTTCACACTATATATGCTACCGCTAGGCGATATCATTAAAAAGCATGGAGTTAGCTTCCACTGTTATGCTGATGATACACAACTTTATATCTCCTCTCAACCTGATAATATGTATGAATTTACTAAATTAACAGACTGTATAGCTGATATAAAAAATTGGATGACTAATAACTTTTTATTACTAAATTCAGATAAAACTGAGGTCTTGATTATTGGACCCAAAAACCTCACACGAAAAAACCTAGAACACTGCCTAACCCTTGATGGATTCTTAGTTCAGTCCTCATCTTCAGTCAAAAATTTAGGGGTGATTTTTGATAGCAACCTGTCGTTTGAAGGCCAGATTTCAAGCATCTGTAAAACTGCATTTTTTCATCTTAAAAATGTTGCCAAACTTCGACATATGCTATCAGTGTCTGATGCGGAAAAGCTTATTCATGCTTTCATGACCTCTCGGTTAGACTATTGTAATGCGTTATTAGGTGGTTGCCCTATTGGTCTAATTAACAAACTACAGCTAGTTCAAAATGCAGCTGCTAGAGTGCTTTCTAGAACAAAGAAATATGATCATATTACTCCAGTTCTTTCATCATTGCATTGGCTCCCTATTAAATATCGTATAAATTGTAAAATTTTATTGACTGCCTACAAAGCCCTGAACGGCTTAGCTCCCCAGTATTTGAGGGAGCTCCTGGTATATTATAGCCCCTTATGTCCACTACGCTCAATTAATTCTGGACAATTGATTATTCCCAGAATATCAAAATCAACTGTAGGCGGTAGATCTTTCTCATATCTGGCACCTAAACTCTGGAACAGCCTTCCCAGCACAGTTCGGGAAGCAGACACACTCTGTCAGTTTAAAACTAGATTAAAGACACATCTCTTTGCATTAGTATACACATAAAACACAAATGCTTTTGAAATACAAATCCTTAAAAGGATTTTTAGTCTGCATTATTTAGGGCAACCGGAGCCGGGAACACTTCCCAAAAGACATTATAATTTGAACGGCATCTGCGCTTATGTTAGTCTTTTTTTTTATTCCCGAGGTTTCCATAATCCTGGACCAGGCCATATTCTGAGCAGCTGCTGTAGTGGTCATGGAGGAGTGGAGAGCATGAGTCTGATTTCTGTAAGACCCCAGTGACCGATGAGTCTTCGCATTATCCTGAAGGGCCAGCCTGTACACCAGCCGGGGACCTCTCCCATCTGCAGCTTCTCCAAGATGGACGTCCAGCGTTCTCCAGCCTCCGGCGCCTAGACTGCAGCTCTGCACAAGACGTTTGGCCATAGGAGAAATGGTCGTGCCCAACTAAGCCTGGTTTCTCTCGAGGTTTTTTTTCCTTCACTTTCGCAAATTGGTGAAGTTCGTTCCTCGCCGCTGTCGCCACTGGCTTGCATGGTTTGGGACCTGTAGAGCTGCGCAACGATGGATTTGTTCTTCAGTGTTTGGAATTTAATTAGTGAAAATTAAACCACACTGAACTGAACTAAATTGAACTTAAACTCAGAAAACTGGACTGACACTGTTTCAATTCACTGCACTCTTCTATGTGAAGCTGCTTTGACACAATCTACATTGTAAAAGCGCTATAGAAATAAAGATAAATTCAATTCCCATTGATTGATTGCAGCTAGAAGGGCATCCGCTCCATAAAACATATGCTGGATAAGTTGGTGGTTCATTCCACTGTGGCAACCCCAGATTAATAAAGGGACTAAGGCGAAATTTTTTTTATTGAATGTATATATATATATATATATATATAATCTTATTCTGTGCCCCAAACACATGGAAAGCTCTACCAAGTTGGATCCATTTTAAGTTGTGATTCTCACAACTTTGTCTCTAATCTTGTACTGGTAATGGACATCATAAAGAGCAGAAGCAATCATGTCAAATGTATGAGACCCTCTCAATCTTTTGCACGCCAGTGCTGCAGATCTTCTTTCTAAAGAGTCTTCCTCAATCCAATGGGAAGTTACACAAAGGTAACTTTTCTGATGAGCCGATCAACAATCTGTGGTGGTTGCAACAAATTTTACCTTAGCCAATTCTGTAATTATAGTTTTCTTTAGGTCATCAGCAGCATCAGAGATTCTGCCATGGACAGTGGATCTGGAGGTGACTTTAGCTTGCGGTTGCAAAGTAATCAGCTCTTTGAAGGCTGACTGTCCTACCACTGCAAATGGCTGTAGACTTTCACATATGAAACTGATGACAAGCTTGTCGACAGTTGCTTGAGGGACATGTTTGCTTGTAGCTGCTAACATCACATCTGGTAACTTATCCTGCTTACTTGCTAAGAGTTTGCTAGCCTTGGGCTTCCGGTGACGACATGGTGCTGTTATGATGTCATTGTACTGATCAATCTTAGATGCATGTTTCCTCTGGAAAATCACAGAGGAATTATTAAATTAAATTATAGATTAATCAGCCTATATATATTTCATTACATAAAACTTACAACAAGAAAAAAAACAGCATGCCTTACATTTAAGATATTAAAACAAGTACATAGTTAGCAATGAAATAAGAACAAATAAACAAATTAGGAATTAATGAATTAATAGTGTGTATTACAAGGGTGATGGATTTACGTGTTCTAGTGATGATCATTTTATCAGTAGCTCGCCACAATTATTTTACAAAAACAATGTTTTGCTATTGTGAGTATAAAGACTACAGAAATATACACAAAAAAAAAATAGACCCTATAGTTTCAAATGATGCCTCTCTTATCTGTATGACCAAAAGACGATTTAATTACAAAAAAGTGCAGCAAGTGCGCCAACGCCTTTGGCAACTTGAGAGGATTAAAATCACTTTTATGGAGAAATTATTAAAATAGTATGGTATTAACCTAATCGCGCGAACCGAACCGTCAGAAACCACAAAACAACACTGCTTAGTGTGTAACATATTAATAAATAAATAAAATATCACATAAATGAAGTTATATGTCTTCCTACCATAATGTGTTTTTTTAGATTAGAGAGACATTGTTTACACTGCACCAGCACACTGTCCCCTTTTCTCCCTCCGTAGGCGAACAACTTTGCCAGGTGTGGCCATGGGCATTCATTCATTCGTTCATTCATTTTCTTTTCGGCTTTGTCCCTTTATTAATCTGGGGTCGCCACAGCAGAATGAACCGCTAACTTATCCAGCATATGTTTTACGCAGCGGATGCCCTTCCAGCTGCAACCCATCACTGGGAAACCTCCATACACACTTATTCACACACATACACTACGGACAATTTAGCTTACCCAATTCACCTATAGCGCATGTCTTTGGACTTGTGGGGGAAACCAGAGCACCCAGAGGAAACCCACGCGAACACAGGGAGAACATGCAAACTCCACACAGAAATGCCAACTGACCCAGCCGAGGTTCGAACCAGCGACCTTCTTGCTGTGAGGCAATTGTGCTACCCACTGCGTCACCCCATGGGCATTCATACTTTGCTATTTTTTCGTAATTTCTGCATTCTTCAGATTCATTATTGGTGTCTTGAATCTCTATGTGTCAATCGATAACTTCGTGACTGTATGATGAAGGTCAGCTCACGTAAATATGCAGTAGCCCGAACTTGTTTTTTGGTTCAAATAATATACCAGGCTTTTCATTGGTCCGTTAAGATGAGATATTTTTATTGGCTACCGAAATGCCGATCAGTGGTTGAAATATTAATTGAAATTACAGTACTCTGTAACAAATTGTGATTTTAAAAATAATGAAGTAAATTACTTGGCTTAACTTGTATTCAAGTACAAGTAAAATTACAAACTTAAAATTATACTCATGAAAGTACAAATACCCAAAAAGATGTACTTAATTACAGTAACGTGAGTAGTTGTAATTTGTTACCTCCATCACTGATATTATCGATCCATTTATTAGGTAAAATTGCAACTTTTTACTGTCATTCAATGTGTTTTTGGTCATTATCAATGCACTGTCACTTTAATTGAGCGTGAGCAGCGGCAAAAATAGACTAAAATGATCGCAGCACTGCTGCTTCAGCTCTGCTCACGCTCTGCGTGTGATATAAAATCTCTAATCTGTTAACATGGAAGCCAAAATAAACACCCTCTGCTCGGCATGCGGTGTGAAAGAGGCGTTATGATTGCAAAAAAACGGGGACTTCCACAATGAACAGACACATGAAGCAGGCTTGCCATGGCAGAAAGGATGATAGTCAGCCTTCAATGTCCTCTTTTGTTACAATTCATTCTGAATAAACAAACAATGCAGTTTACATGCTTTGTCCTTGTTGCATTATTTATTAAGATAAATCTAAACTAATTTCTGTAGTTCAAACAACTCAGAATTGTAGTTGAGAACATGTTATAACAGCCCATTAAAAAAAAGTCGGGTTTAAATCGTTCTCGGGCTCATAATTACAGTTAATGTGTCGGATCCAGTCGGGCTCAGACACAAGGTGCACGGGCTCGGGTAGGGTCTGGTTTAATTTTTTGGGCCCGATCTAAGCTCTACACTGGAACCCTTAGCTGCTTCAATAGGAAAGGCCAATGATTTCCTCGGTATCACACTGGAGGGAGAGGTACATAAGCTTATGCTTTATGGAAATTATATTTTATTATTTGTTTTTGACCATAGCAGGAATTCGGGAGAGTCTGCATGTTCTTATGCTATTGCACTGGATGCAAAGTTGCGGACGGTAAAGGAGAAGCAAAGAGGAGGTAGGCCCTTTCTGGATCGAGATAGCAAATTAACCTGGCACTTCATAAGGTGAGCTTCAGAGAGCTACATTCAGAGCTCCTGAAGTTTAGCCAGAGAGACTAAAAAGTTCCAGACACAGACTAAAGCAAAGAAAACATATGCTCAGGTACACGTAACCTCGAAAGGGGGTGAAAACACCAAAATAGATAGGCCAAAACACACATCAGACTTGACAGAAATGGTTAAGAAGTTAGACCTAATTCAGGAAGCACAAATGGCTATGTCTTCACAGGTAACCAGTATTACCCACAATAACTGGCAGAGCCACCCAGCACTAAAAAACAGAAGCTACAGTCTTCTACAATACCTATAGAGGGTGCAGCAGGTCAGGCCTGCAATATTGCAGTGCAATATTTGGGTCACTTGGTATGGGCAGAGGGCATCAGGATAGACTCAGAGAAGATCAATAAGGTCAAGGATTGGCCGAGGCCTACTAACTGTTTTGAAGTGTTGCGGTTTTTGGGCTCCACAGGCTACTATAGGAGGTATGTTAAAGGCTACTCTAACTTAGCTGCTCCTTTATACCACCTTACCTCCGGTGACCCTAAAAGAAAGAAAAGAGGAAAGCAGAAAAACCCAGGCCCACACCAGCCATTTCTGTGGACTGCTGAATGTGAGGAGGCTTTTCAGTCTTTAAAAGAACAGCTGATAAGTGCTCCAGTGCTAGGCTATCCAGATTACAGTCAGCCCTTTCTGGGGCGGAAAGGGCAATTGCATATGCGAGCAGAGGACTTAACCCACCTAAGACAAAGTATGTTGCACACAAGCTTGAGTTCCTTGCTCTCAAGTGGGCAGTTACGTAAAAGTTCCATGACCACCTCTATGGACGCAAGTTCTCTGTTCTGACAGACAATAACCCTCTGAAATATTTAATGACCTCAGCCAAACTAGACGCCACTGGTCAGAGATGGGTTTCTCATCTGTCCATATTTGACTTTGACATCCAGTATCGGAGGGGACAAGATAACTCAAATGCTGATGCCCTCTTGCATATGTCCAATCAAGAGGTGGTTGAAACTCTGTAGTCCTGCCCACAGCAGTGAGGATAGTGTGCTCATAGTTACGGATCACTTTTCCTGCTATGCACAGGCCTACCCCACCAGGGACCAAAAGGCAGGCACAGTAGCTAGGGTCTTGTGGAGGAATTTCTTCTGCCGGTTTGGGTTCCCTGCAAGATTACACGCTGATCAAGGGCGCAGATTTGAAAGTACAATTGTGAAGGAGTTATGCAAGTGTACTGGCATCACTAAAACTTACACCACGCCCTACCACCCCCAGGGCAATGGGACCACTGAAAGATTCAACCATACTCTGATGAACATGCTGGGAACCCTAGAGCCTCACTTGAAGTCCCGATGGCACAAGCATGTTGATGCCATTACACACACTTATAACTGATCACAGCATGACTCCACTGGCTATAACCCATACTACCTTATGTTTGGCAGGCATTCAAAGCTCCCAGTGGACCTCATCTTCGGTTCCCCCACAACAAACCAGCCATGTGAATACAGCAAGTATGTTTAGACTCTGTATGACTCCCTGAAGCAGGCCTATGCCCTGTCTAATCAGACATCTTAGCTGTCTTTCACACAAGGGTCCAACTCTCCAAGGAGAAACCCACAAAGAAATTGACATCCTCCACTTAAACTCTCAAGTTGTGAATATGGAGAGTGACCAAAAAAGATAGAAAGAGGGAGGAAGTTGTGGCTAAAGGTTAAAAATAAGAGGAGCAGAAAGACACTCACAGAGCCATACTGCATGCACCCTAATAAAAGCTACCCCACATACACCATCTATACACGTTGTGTGTAACATATTCACTCAAAACACATTTATTATTTTAATTGCCAAAGATCATATCACACTTAAGTTTTGGGTAATCTGATGGCTGGAATGCCATCAATTAAAGAAGGGGTGGATGTAGGACAGTGTTTTGTTTTGTCCACAAGATGTCGCTATGACACAGTTGTATTGAGGCATTTTGAAGTTTCTAATGATATTTGAGCCTCTTGATGTACCATAGTGCTGATAAATGCATAGTGCGCCATATTTTCCTCAGTTTGTGTTATCAACACTGATAAGTAAGAAGTGTTAATAGTAGTGGGAACTTTTCTTAAAATATCTTTGTTGTTAACGCTCAAAAGTTCTGTTTACTGATATCGAAGATGGCGCCGACGAAGATGGCCGCCTCCGTGTTGAGCTCTG
>CAIGQV010000785.1:645283-661039 GCA_903798115.1 Danio jaintianensis | reverse complement strand
CATAACGGTATGATGCATGAATGTGCTCCACGCAGGTGAGCTGGCTCCACATCACCTGTAGGACACACTCCTCAATACACCAGACATTGTGTTAGAAACACTCATATGCTTTACATGTTTGTTTCAATGTTTGTTTATTTAACTGCTATTTTCATCTATAACACTCCATTTTTACATCTCATTTAAATACACTATGAACAGCAGCTACGCTAATTATTTTCTTTATTCTCTACTTCCACCTGGGGATACTCATTCCGAGGTCCCTAGAGACTATGCAGCGTTATTGATGCAATCCAAGACCTATGAAGAGATGATCCCAAGTTATCCATAGTCCTGGACCAGGTCATATCCCGAGCTGATGCTGTGGTCGTCATAGAGAAATGGAGTGCATGAGACTGATTCCTGAATGACCACTGTGATAAACGAGTCCCCCATTGATCCTGCGGGCCAATCTGACTGCCTGCCGGTGCCCTACTCACACCTGCAGCTTCTCCACAATGGACGTCCAGCTTCTTCTGGCCTCCAGTTTGGCCAGATGAAAAATGGTCGTGCCTAACAGAGCCTAGTTTCTCTCAAGGTTTTTTTTTTTTTCCTTCACTTCGTCAATTGGTGACGTTTTTTTTCCTCGCCACTGTCGCCACTGGCTTGCTCGGATCGGGACTTGTGGAACTGTGCTTTGGTGGATTTGCTCTGCGGTGTTTGAACTTTAAGCAGTGAAATTTAGACCACACTGAACTAAACTAAACTGAACTTCAACTCTGAAATCTGGACTTTACTAGAACTATGTTAAGCTGCTTTGACACAATCTACATTGTGAAAAGCGCTATTGTCATGATCACCAGCGATCTGGGACTCTAGAGATCGCTGGTGAACAACTACATCACTACAACTACATTTCCCAACATTCCGTCACACACACCCGGTCATCACTTACACTGATCACTTCCGCAGCTGCATCCCGTTCACCTTTAAATATACCCTGCACCCGTCTTGTCTTTGCTCGTTCGTTATATGTCTTCATGATTTCTCAGTCCTAGTTATCTTGTCCTATCGGTATTGTATAGTTTGTTTTGCTTATGCTTTGTCTTAGTTATGATCTTAGTTTAATGTTTTGTTATTTTGTTACTTTGTTTTTGCACTATGTCCTGTTTTTGTAAGATGTCTCACCATTAAATGCACATGGATCCTACCCCTTGTCCTGTCTGCAATACCTCCCGGTAACGTGACAGAACGAACGAGCCAGATATGGATCCAGCAGATGATGAGATCATCAGACTCCGGCAGGATGATCGCTCCGTTGAGCGATACATTACGGAGTTTTTGGACTTGGCCCCGAGAAGCAGTTAGCCAGACTTACTGCTGATGATGTTTTTTAGAGCAGGACTTTCAGACCCAATTCGTCCTCATATGCCAGCTTATGCGGAGGATTGTGGTCTATATTTTTTTATGGAGTTTGCCCTTTTGTTGTCGGGCTCTCCCCTCACTATTTCTGTTTTGGAGGAGGAGGAACCCCAGCAGAACAAAAGGAGGAAGGCGAAACTCAAACTCCGTTCCTATCCTCGTCGGCCAACGTCACGATACGGCTTTTCTGATCCCCAGGAATGGTTGGCAGAGCTGTGTGACCCCCCAGTGCTGCCGGAGCAGCCGTTTGAGTCCCGCGAGAAGTCGGAGGTACTGCTTGGGCCCCATGAAGGGAAAGCAGAGTCGTGTGACTCCCCAGTGCTGCTGGAGCAGCCATCTGAGTGCCACGAAAGGCTGTATGAGGCTTGTGATTCTTTAGTCCTGCTGGAGTTGGAGGAATTGCAAGTATTTTCTGAATCAAAGTCTTCTGACCCGCTGGAGTTTGAGGTACCGCCAGTACTTCCTGAATTAAAGCCTTCCGACTCACTGGAGCTCGATGAACAACCAGTGTTTCCTGAATCAAAGTTTCCTGACCAGCTGGAGTTCGATGAACCACCAGTACCTCCTGAATCAAAGTCCCTCGTCTCGCTGGAGCTCGATGAACAGTCAGTGATTCCTGAGTCAAAGTCTCTCGACTCGCTGGAGCTCGATGAACAACCAGTGTTTCCTGAATCAAAGTTTCCTGACCAGCTGGAGTTCGGTGAACTGCCAGTACATCCTGAACCAAAGCCTCCTGATCCGCTGGGGTTCGGTGAACCGCCAGTACCCCCTGAACCAAAGCCTCCTGACTCACTGGGGTTCGGTGAACCGCCAGTACCTTCTGAACCAAAGCCTCCTGACTCGCTGGGGTTCGGTGAACCGCCAGTACCTCCTGAATCAAAGCCTCCTGACTCACTGGGGTTCGGTGAACCGCCAGTACATCCTGAACCAAAGCCTCCTGATCCGCTGGGGTTCGGTGAACCGCCAGTACCTCCTGAACCAAAGCCTCCTGACTCACTGGGGTTCGGTGAACCGCCAGTACATCCTGAACCAAAGCCTCCTGATCCGCTGGGGTTCGGTGAACCGCCAGTACCTTCTGAATCAAAGTTTCCTGATCCGCTGGGGTTCGGTGAACCGCCAGTACCTCCTGAACCAAAGCCTCCTGACTCGCTGGGGTTCGGTGAACCGCCAGTACCCCCTGAACCAAAGCCTCCTGACTCGCTGGGGTTCGGTGAACCGCCAGTACCTTCTGAACCAAAGCCTCCTGACTCACTGGGGTTCGGTAAACCGCCAGTACCTTCTGAACCAAAGCCTCCTGACTCACTGGGGTTCGGTGAACCGCCAGTACATCCTGAACCAAAACCTCCAGACCCACGGAGGGCGTTTAACCCATATCTGCCTGCTGAACCTAAACCCCCAGACATACTTCACCTTCATGCTCCAGATCCGCTTGAATTCCATGCTCCAGGTCCTCCGCAGCTTCATGCTCCTGATCCGCTTGAATTCCATGCTCCAGGTCCTCCGCAGCTTCAGGCTCCTGATCCGCCTGAATTCCATGCTCCAGGTCCTCCGCAGCTTCACGCTCCTGATCCGCCTGAATTTCATGCTCCAGGTCCCCCGCAGCTTCACGCTCCTGATCCACCTGAATTCCATGCTCCAGGTCCTCCGCAGCTTCATGCTCCTGATCCGCCGGAGTTCTACGCTCCAGGTCTGCCACAGTTCCTTGTCCCACAGTTTTTGTATTTCCTGTTCCTGTCTAGTCACTGTTATGTTCCAGTCTGGTGTTAGTGTTTGTTTTGGACCCTCCATGCCCTCCCCCTGTTTCACCTCCGCTTCACCTCCCTCCGGAAAGTTTCTGTCGCTTCTGGAATTCGCTCCTCAGGAGGGGGGTACTGTCATGATCACCAGCGATCTGGGACTCTAGAGATCGCTGGTGAACTACTACATCACTACAACTACATTTCCCAGCATTCCGTCACACACACCCGGTCATCACTTACACTGATCACTTCCGCAGCTGCATCCCGTTCACCTTTAAATATACCCTGCACCCGTCTTGTCTTTGCTCGTTCGTTATATGTCTTCATGATTTCTCAGTCCTAGTTATCTTGTCCTATCGGTATTGTATAGTTTGTTTTGCTTATGCTTTGTCTTAGTTATGATCTTAGTTTAATGTTTTGTTATTTTGTTACTTTGTTTTTGCACTATGTCCTGTTTTTGTAAGATGTCTCACCATTAAATGCACATGGATCCTACCCCTTGTCCTGTCTGCAATACCTCCCGGTAACATGACAGCTATATAAATACACTTGACTTGACTTGACATGAAAATGCAAAAATGCATTTTCTGTGATGCATGTTAAGGGGACGCAGAACCAACAGGCGGCGATAATGACACTTCACGTCAAACAGGGAATTAAATATTTGCATGAGTGAATTGGATACAAATCAATGCAAACATGAGAACAGAGGCAAATTACCATCCCACGGGCAAACGTCACAAAACCCGCAAAGCATTTGCCGTGAATGTGCAGAATTTTGCCTCGCATCTTCTGTTTTTGGTGTGAACCCAGCTGTGTTGGCCTATCAAAAAGGAGAAAACAACACATGGACGCTGATGTCAAGAGGCTCAAATTCCAGTTGTAGTGTCCACACGACCATGCTGTACCCGGAGTTTTGGTAAATCTTCACCCTGGCCAGATTTTTCAGAAAGTTTTGGTTTCAGTCACCTGACACTGCATTTTCGTGTGGACAAACAGCAAAACGCGTAGAAAAAAAGTGCTGTTTTAAAAATACCTATGTTCATGTGGACAGGGCCTTAGCTAGTTTCATGTGTGCGACAGGTGTTGAAAAACAGTGAGTAAGTTTACATGGACACCAATACTCAGGATTTAATACGATTAAGACAATACTCTGATTAAGAGTCTACCATGTAAACAGCGATTTTTGATTACCTAAAACTGACTAAAATCCAACTAAAGTCATAAACTAAACATAAAACTAATTAAGACGTAGAGTATTCCTATTTTTGTTGCATTATTGAAGTGCAGTACAGACATGTAAACACCTTAATCAAACTATTACCATTTTGTAGTTGTTTTTGCTACATTTTGCGACGACGCACACACCGTAGTTGTCAGGCGTTTGAGGACAAACAAATGAGAATGGCTTCAAGCAAGAGAGCACATTTCTAGTGTGAGTGGGAAACACTGAATATGCTCTCATCCAGTTACCTCCAAGTTTGTTATTGGGGCATGAATGAAAAGTTAGTGAATGAAATAGTAGAGGTGGCCTGTTTCTTTAAAATTTGTATCTGTCGTCATCTGTTTGCATGCATAGTGTGAGAAATTAACTGCAGTTGAACTTGACGAACACAGATTCTTGAACATGACAAACATGAACTGTTGTGGAGTGAAACGCTTGAGGAAACTATCATTAAATGGTTATGTAATTAATCAATGTACTATAACATGTAAAACGGGAACATTCAAAAAGCAACTCATGTGAACACCTTAATCATATTATTGTCTTATTCAGATTAAGGCAAATAATTAGATTAAAGAAGTCCATGTAAAAGTAGTCAGTGATGCATCAAGCCATCAGTGGCCACTGAGAGGATACTATAATAACAGTGGTGAGCAAGTTCTTCATGACTGTGCTAGGATCTTGTTTCAGGACAAATAGCTTAAGCACCTGCCATGGATTGTGGCAGCATGTCAGCAAGGTCATTTGTCTGCTTCCTTCCATTGTTTTCTTTCCTTTGTATTATAATCTTTAACGAATGTATGTTTTGTAACAATAAACCATATTAAGATCTGCATTAAATATTTATTCATACTGATGACTTCACATTGAAATAAAGTCAAGTGTTAGTTAGCACAGTTGATTTTTTTTTTTTGCTTATTTATTATAGGGATTTGACCTTTAAGTTGACCACTTCCAGCGAGGAAGTTTAGAAATTCATAAAACAGGCATGTTACTGATGTCGCATAGCTTTTTGCAAGCTAATTATCCAATCTTTTAACAGGCAAAAACACGGTGTTTAGTTTTTACTTTAGTGTTGTTAGCTGATCATACAAAAATTGTCCAAAAGGAAGAAGCAAAGGAAAAGAACCAAAGGAAAAAGCTCTGTAAGTTTGACTGAACTCACATTCTATTTATTATAACACAATTATAGTAGATCATCAAATTAAATGAAAAATTTAATTTCACTTTATGCACAATAATGTAGTGTTACATTTAGCATTGCTTTTCCCAAACTGTTCAACTTAAAAACAACAAAACAAAAAACAAAAACAAAAAAACAGAACTGTGATTTGTTTTGCTTACGGCCTATCACAAAAATAGAGGTTATCAGCATGAGGATGATAAATATTGACGGTGTCAATTTTGTGTTTGTTTACGTTTGTGTTTATAAACTCGGTTCCAGTCCAAAGAAAAGCCACTGTATATTCTTACGTATTGTTGTATTGTCACAGCTTTGCGGGTGGTGATATTTAATCTCTAGAACACTGCCAAGGCATTTTTGGCAACAGACACTATATCTGCCAGCCAGTGGCGGCTGGGCTATAAAAATCCTTTGTCTCAGCCTGTTGTTCTGCCTCCTGTCCATGACCATCAACCACACAAAACACAGGTACAGCATCCATGCTTGCAGTAGATTAAACAACTGACTTTGTCTTGAGAATATATATTTAATTATGTTATTTTGTAGGTTTCATCTGACACCTCAAGTTGAATTTTTATTTTGTAGGAGTTGAGCAAGACGTCACAATGGGCGAGTAAGTAAATGCTTTTTTTTTTTTTTTTCATTTATAATGCACAGCAGTTTCACATTATTTTCCTTTTTTGTGAATATTTAAGTTCTCTGAGTTACTACTGAGCTTTTCCTTCATTATAACCTAGAATTAAAGAGATGCATTAATATTTTGGGGCAATGTGCATCAATTGAGCAAACCACTTAAAATGCATTATTTACTGATCAACAGATGCTTAACATAACTTTAGTCATTATTCAACATAATAAAATATATGTCTTACTGATGGCTGTTTCCATTTTTGGTTCTTATCAAAATGATACCGACAGTCCGGTAAGCATTTAATTTTCATACTGTTTTCCATATTTATAAAAAAAGAAGTGAACATAGCTTTAAGTATTTACATTATTTTTTTATGATTTATCTTTTTTTATTTGGCAGATACGAAGACCTGGAAATCCAAAAGTGGACAACAAAGTATGTATTGATCATTTGCAGAGCAATATTATGCTAATATTATACCAGTATCTCATACTAAAATCTCTCTCTCTCTCTCTCTCTATCAGCCAAAGTCCAAGATTTCAGCATCCCGTAAGCTTTCTCTGAAGGTTTGTATTTTCTTTCATACTTAAGAATTAGTTTTTTGCTACCACTTTAGTATTGGGATCAGTTCTCACTTTGACCTAGTCGCTCCTTAGTTTGCATAATGAATATTTATTAGTACTGTACTGTATTTTATACAAATGCCTTATTCTGCATGACCATACTCTACATCTCTTCAATCCTATACTTACGTACTTAACCACTATAACAGCTACATTATTAATTGTTAATATATAGCAAATTAGGCATTTATTGAGGCAAATTTTAATATTAAGGTTAAAAGTTAATATGTGTTCCCCATTCTAGAGTGTTACCTGTTTGTTGTGAAATTGTTATTAAAGTTCTTCTGTTTTCAATTAGATAATGCTTCTTAACAGAGCAATTGAAGATTTGGAGAAAGAGAAACAGGAGAGGGATGAAGAGAAAAATTGCTACCTTAAAGAAAAACACCCTCCTTTGCAGCTTTCTGGACTCTCACTAGGAGAGTTACAGGTGATGAACTCAAAAAGAGAATATCTGAATTTAAAACCTATTAGCTAAACATATTGTTTAACCAGCTGTGTTTATTAATGTTGCATTTTCATCTTTAGAATCTGTGTAAGCAACTTTATTCCAAAATTGACACAGTAGATGAAGAGAGGTACGACTATGAGGATAAAGTCAAAAAACACAACAAAGATGTAAGTATAAAGCAAATCAATATGGAGTATTCGGTATATACCAGGGGTTTTAAACTTGGGTACATTTACATAATAATTCAATAAAACATTTTCCTTTGTGTTTTTGTACGGTTTTCCACACAGATGGCAGTGATATCAAAATGATCCCCATTCATGATGTATTATGAATGTCAGGCCAGTAGTGGATATGAATTTTAAACTACATGCAAACTCATCTTATTGTCCACATGTCCATACACAGGACACATAATATGCACGTCACGTATATGTAACATGTAACAGTTTTCACAAAATCATGCTTTTTGTAGTTTTCAAAGACATGAAAACAGTATAGATTTTTAAAAAATTTGCACTTTCAATTTGTTTTTCAAAACTGTGCATTTTCTGCCTCCAAAATGTAGCCAAAATGCTGAAAAAAATTCTGTTTTCCATTTTAGTTGAAAACATTGTTATGTTAATGTTCTCCCAGTTATAGATGTTGATTTAGAATGCCTTTACATGATAAGGCAACACCAAAGGCAGATAACATTGGAGTTACATCCATCTCAAATAGCCACCTTTACATAAAAATGTGCAAAATTTGTACAAATCACCTTGTACTCAGGTGAACAACTTGTCACTGAGGCAGTACCCTTAAAATGACAACTGTGTACCTTATTAACATCTATTTTAGTACTTTAGAGTAGTAATAAATAACCTTAAGGTACTATTATAAATATTTATGATTGAATACGGTAGAACTTTCTCAATTAAAACACTGTGCCTGTGACAAGCTATTGTACCCTTTAGGGTACAGTTTTTGCACAAAGATGAATGGAAGTTCTAACAGTCAGCATTCTTAAGGTACTATGCACCTCTTGTAAATGAAAATGTTGCATTCTCTTGATTTTAGATAAATGAGCTTAAGTTGAAAGTTCAGGATCTAGGGGGGAAGTTCAAGAAACCTGCCTTAAGGAAGGTGCGTGTGTCTGCTGATGAGATGATGCGGGCCCTGCTTGGATCCAAACACAAAGGCTCCATGGACCTCCGTGCAAATCTAAAGTCAGTCAAGAAGGAGGATATCAAACAAGAAAAGGTAAGGCAAAACACAAAACATATGCCAAAAAAAGCTAATAACTAAAAGCATAAAATTCCACACTATAGTAATAGGTAGCATAAATATTAAATATAGTACTACAATACAATACTCTTTTGTGTCGAACAGGTTTTGACCAGTGAGGTTGGTGACTGGCGTAAGAACGTGGAAGCTATGTCTGGCATGGAGGGAAGAAAGAAGATGTTTGATGCTGCTGGTGGAGGCCAGTGATCCTCTACTTGAAAGCAAACTGACCTTCAGAATGGCCTTGGTCTTGACAGAGATCTAAATGAGACTTAAAAGTTTTCTGGATTTGTTGACCATTCTGAGCTTCTGAATTTGTAGCCAATTCATATTACTTGCATTATGTTCTTTCCTTTAAAGTATTAGTTGACCCAACTATTTAAGCCACATACATGTATGTTAATCCAAATGAGAATTATGTTCTAATTGTTTAAGAAAGCACAAAATTTGAGATTTTAGAAGAATGTTTATGCAGCTTGTTGCTGTACAAAGAAGGTTAAAAGTAACCTAGGGGCTTCAAGTTTAAAAAATGCCAAAAAGCACCATAATGGTAGTTTATTCATCTATACACACTGTGAAGATCACAGATTCTGAGGCTTACACTGTACTCTGCATTCTGTATACACTTCTGTAATTTCACTTTAATATGTATGCATGTTAACTACATAAAAGATTAGTATAAATTAGACAGAAATATATGTATGTTTGTGTGTGCTACATTGAAGTCTTAAGTTAGCATTAAACGCTGCAAACGCTGAGAATATGACTCAAACTCTTTTTTCCCCCCTCTTTTTTTTTATTTTTCAAACACAATATTTTGCTAAAGCATATATGTACTTTTTTAGACAGTGTTATAGTCGAGACCAGCTCATTCGAGAGCGAGTCGTGTTTGAGTTTTTTATTTATTTATTTTTTACAAAAGAGAATATGATGAAATCATGCATTTTCTTAACATTTAAACTACCTATAAAATACATATAGCAAGTTCGGGAAGCCTGTCTTGTATCATTGTATTTAAATGAAATCAACCAAAGGAAAACTGAAACATACCAACACAATGAATAATTTTGCCATTAACAGCAAAAACTGTTTAAAATTGTTACTCTTTTATTTTTGGTCATATAGATATAAGATATTATTATTAAATATGAATTCAATTAATCTTTAATTCTATAGCAATTTTACAATGTCGATTGTGTCAAAGCAGCTTAACATAGAAGTTCTAGTAAATTGAAACTGTGCCAGTCCAGTTTACAGAGTTGAAGTTCAGTTTAGTTCAGTTCAGTGTGGTTTAATTTTCACTGCTGAAAGTCTAAACACTGATAAGCAAATCCATCGATGCACAGCTACACAAGTCCCAAAGCAAGCCAGTGGCGACAGTGGTAAGGAACTAACTTCACCAATTGACGAAAGTGAAGGAAATAAACCCTAGAGAGAAACCAGGTTCAGTTGGGCACGACCATTTCTCCTCTGGCCAAACTTCTTGTGCAAAGCTGCATTCTAAGCGCCGGAGGCCGCAGTCTGTCACTGGGGTCTTTCAGGAATCAGTCTCATGCTCTCCACTCCTTCATGACCACCACAGCATCTGCTCAGGATACGGCCTGGTCCAGGATTATGGAGACATCGGGATAAGAAAAAAAAAAACAGACTAACATAAGCATAGATGCCGTTCAAATTATAATGTCTTTGGGAAGTATTCCCAGCTCTGGTTGCTCTAATTAATGCAGCCTAACAATCCTTTAGAGGATTTGGATTTCAAAAGCATTTGTGTTTTATGTGTATGCTAATGCAAAGAGATGAGTCTTTAATCTAGTTTTAAACTGACAGAGTGTGTCTGCTTCCAGAACTGTGCTAGGAAGGCTGTTCCAGAGTTTAGATGCCAGATATGAGAAAGATCTACCACCTACAGTTGATTTTGAAATTCTGGGAATAATCAATTGTCCAGAATTAATTGAGCGTAGTGGACGTGAGGGGCTGTAATACACTAGGAGCTCCCTCAAATACTGGGGAGCTAAGCCATTCAGGGCTTTATAGGTAGTAAATAAAATATAAAAATGTATACAATATTTAATAGGGAGAAGTTGGCGGTTTATTCCGCTGTGGCGACCCCAGATTAATAAAGGGACTAAGCCGAAAAGAAAGAAAGAAATTTAATAGGGAGCCAATGCAATGATAAAGTAAGTAGAGTAATATGATCATATTTCTTTGTTCTTGGAGTTGCATTTTGAACCATCTGAAGTTTGTTAATTAGATAAATAGGGCAACCGCCTAGTAATGCATTACAATAGTCTAACCGAGAGGTCATGAAAGCATGAATAAGCTTTTCCACAATTGGACATTGATAGCATACATCGAAATTTGGCAACATTTTTAAGATGAAAAAATGCAGTTTTACAGATGCTTGAAATCTGGCCTTCAAATGACAGGTTGCTATTAAAAATCAATCACATAAGTTAGTGTGAATAATGGCTACCTTAATTACTTGTTATTACATGTTTGTTAATGTATTAACCCATTTAAGCCCACCAGCAACTATAATTGCCAAAGTTTATAGTTGCCATTTTCCTTTTATGAGTAATTTTCCACATGTTATCCATGTTTAATTTCCCAACGACATGCAAGCAAACAACCAAATAAAAGATTTCAAGAAAGAAAAAAAGGAATTGATTTACTTCGTCACATGAGGCCTTCAACTTCCTACCCCTAATTTCAGGATGCAAAATGGATGCAAACCCTCCCAAATAAAGGCAATTTTTATGATACTAAAAATTATTTTTGTTCACAAATGTATATCAACATAATCATGAGGGTCTCTAGATTCATCCAAATAAAACAAATCTTTCAAGAGACCTATAGTTTTTTGTATACTTTGCCAAATGTTCAAGCGGCAACTATAGATGCCGGTGGGCAAATACCTTGTAAGTACATAAATCATGGGGAATTAGGGAATAATGTGTTAATAAGTTAATAAATCAAGGTTGTTGGTCTTTTTAAATTATTTTTTCTTCCATAATACCCCATCTAAATATATATATAACCATCTAACTGATATCTTTACTTTAAAGTAGACTTTTTTGATACACAATTTGATACACTGCTAAATTCTCAGAGTAAAATTAACATCTTCCACAGGTCCCACTCCTACAAAGAGTTAAAATAACACTGGAGCAGAGTTAAAGAGCTAAGTGATCAGAGAATAATGAAATCCTGCTGTTAAAAAGCAGAATCACTGAAGAAAAACACAAAACTACAACCAAATTCAGTCACAACCTTAGGCCCTGCTGTCCACATAAACTAAGTTGCAGCTTTTTTTCTACACATAGAACACAGTATCAGGTCACTGAAACACAAATTTTTGAGAACTCTTGTCAGGGTGAAGAATTTGTAAAGGGCCAGGGTCTGTGTTTTTTAGAAAATTGAGAAAAAAACATTTTCGTTTACAAAAATAACTGCACGTGTGGACATGGCCTTAGGAACTCAACTGAAAACTCAATAAATCTCTCAAAATCTCAGCTCATCAGGATCATTAAACAACCCCACAAACAGAATCAGTGCTTTACTTATTACTAAGCTGTCTGACTATTTCTGTCAGATGTCTAAAAAAGTCTAGTGAGATTTACTGAAAATACTTGTTTTGTTAGATGTCACCATTGGGGTATGTATTTACTTTTGTGTATTTACACCGGTATTTACTTTACTTTTTGACTCTTGATTTTTTTAATGTTATTTTTTTTTCTTTAACTGCTGTAACTCTGTAGTGTGGGACCAAATACTCTCTACTCTTGGGATTTTGCTGTGTAGGGAATAAGGGAATAAGACATTAAAACTGTTAAATTATTTTTTATATATATTAATATTTGTATTGTTTAATAATTCTAATGAAGAATTCAAATATTTGTAATAATTGTCTATATATATATAGTGCATCTGGAAAGTATTCATAGCACTTCACTTTTTCCAAGTTTTTTTTTATGTTATAGCCTTATTCCAAAATGGATTAAATTCATTTATTTCCTCAAAATTCTACACACAATACCCCATAATGACAATGTGATTTATTTATTTTTTTAATTGTTGCAAATTTATAAAAAATAAAAAACCTGAAAAATCACATGTACAGTCGTGGCCAAAAGTTTTGAGAATGACATAAATATTGGAAATTGGAAAAGTTGCTGCTTAAGTTTTTATAATAGCAATTTGCATATACTCCAGAATGTTATGAAGAGTGATCAGATGAATTGCATAGTCCATCTTTGCCATGAAAATTAAGTTAATCCTGAAAAATAATTCATTGCTCAATTTCATTGCTGTCATTAAAGGACCTGCTGAGATCATTTCACTAATCGTCTTGTTAACTCAGGTGAGAATGTTGACGAGCACAAGGCTGGAGATCATTATGTCAGGCTGATTGGGTTAAAATGGCAGACTTGACATGTTAAAAGGAGGGTGATGCTTGAAATCATTGTTCTTCCATTGTTAACCATGGTGACCTGAAAAGAAACGCATTTAGCTATCATTGCGTTGCATAAAAATGGCTTTACAGGCAAGAATATTGTGGCTACTAAGATTGCACCTAAATCAACAATTTATAGGATCATCAAGACCTTCAAGGAAAGAGGTTCAATTCTTGTTAAGAAGGCTTCAGGGTGTCCAAGAAAGTCCAGCAAGCGCCAGGATCGTCTCCTAAAGAGGATTCAGCTACGGGATCGGAGTGCCACCAGTGCAGAGCTTGCTAAGGAATGGCAGCCGGCAGGTGTGAGCGCATCTGCACCCACAGTGAGGCGAAGACTTTTGGAAGATGGCCTGGTGTCAAGAAGGGCAGCAAAGAAGACTCACCTCTCAAAAAAAAACATCAGGGACAGATTGATCTTCTGCAAAAAGTATGGCGAATGGACTGCTGAGGACTGGAGCAAAGTCATATTCTCCGATGAAGCCCCTTTCTGATTGTTTGGGGCATCTGGAAAAAGTCTTGTCCGGAGAAGAAAAGGTGAGCGCTACCATCAGTCCTGTGTCATGCAAACAGTAAAGCATCCTGAGACCATTCATTTGTGGGGTTGCTTCTCATCCAAGGGAGTGGGCTCACTCACAATTTTGCCCAAAAACACAGCCATGAATAAAGAATGGTACCAAAACACCCTCCAACAGCAACTTCTTCCAACAATCCAACAACAGTTTGGTGAAGAACAGTGCATTTTCCAGCACGATGGAGCACTGTGCCATAAGGCAAAAGTGATATCTAAGTGGTTTGGGGACCAAAACGTTGAAATTTTGGGTCCATGGCCTGGAAATTCCCCAGATCTTAATCCCATTGAGAACTTGTGGTCAATCCTCAAGAGGCAGGTGCACATGCAAAAACCCACTAATTCTGACAAACCCCAAGAAGTGATTATGAAAGAATGGGTTGCTATCAGTCAGGATTTGGCCGAGAAGTTGATTGAGAACATGCCCAGTCGAATTGCAGAGGTCCTGAAAAAGAAGGGCCAACACTTTTTTGCATAAATGTCATGTAATTGTGGATAAAGGCCTTTGAAACGTATGAAGTGCTTGTAATTATATTTCAGTACACCACAGAAACAACTAAAACAAAGATCTAAAAGCAGTTTAGCAGCAAACTTTGTGAAAAAGAATATTTGTGTCATTCTCAAAACCTTTGACCACGACTGTACATAAGTAGTACAGCCTTTGCCATGAAGCTCTAAATTGAGCTCAGGTACATTCTGTTTCCACTGATCATTCTTGAGATGTTTCAGCAGCTTAATTGGAGTTCACCTGTGGTAAATTCAGTTGATTAGACATGATTTGAAAAGGCATACACCTGTCTATATAAGGTCCCAGGGTTGACAGTGCATGTCAAAGCACAAACCAAGCATGAAGACAAAGGAATTGTCTGTAGACCTCTGAGACAGGATTATCTCGAGGCACAAGGCTGAGGAAGATTACAGAAAAAATTCTGCTGCTCTGAAAGTTCCAATGAGCACAGTGGCCTCCATCATCCATAAGTGGAAATGTTTGGAACCACCAGGACTCTTCCTAGAGCTAGCCGGCCATCTAATCTGAGTGATTGGGGGAGAAGGGCCTTAGTCAGGGAGGTGATCAATAACCCAGTGGTCACTCTGTCTGAGCTCCAGCATTCTTCTGTGAGAGAGGAGAACCTTACAGAAGGACAACCATCTGTGCAGCAATCCACCAATCAGGCCTGCATGGTAGAGTGGCCAGACGGAAGCCACTCCTTTGTAAAGGGCACATAGCAGCCCGCCTGGAATTTGCCAAAAGGCATCTGAAACAAAATTCTCTGGTCTGATGAGACTAAAATTGAACTCTTTGGAGTGAATGCCAGGCATTACGTTTGAAGAAAACGAGGCACCGCTCATCACCAGGCTAATACCATCCCTACAGTGAAGCATGGTGGTGGCAGCAACATGCTGTGGGGATGTTTTTCAGCAGCAGGAACTGGAAGAATTCTGGATAGAGGGAAAGATGAATGCAGCAATGTACAGAGACCTCCTGAATGAAAACCTGCTTCAGAGTGCTCTTGACCTCAGACTGGGGCGACGGTTCATCTTCCAGCAGGACAATGACCCAAAGCACACCGCCAAAATATCAATGGAGTGGCTTCACAACAACTCGGTGAATGTCACTAGCTACGTTTCCATCCACCTATTTTTACGCGCATTTTGGATATGCGCATAAAAAAATCGGTTGATGGAAATGCTAAGATGCGCATAAATTTTGAAAATGCGCATAAAAAATGTATGCGCATAACTGAGTAGGATAAACTTTTGATTCGATAAGAAAAGATGCGCATAAACTACGATGGAAACACTTTTACTGAACAAATTCCAGTATGCGCATTAAAAAAAGGTCATGTGATTTGGTTATAAGAGATCATGTGATGATAAAAATGTTTGTAAATGGACAAACCAGCAGGCTGACCACATTGTAAAACATCTGAAATGTTGTTTTGGTCATTCTAAAATGCCTTAACCATTTCAGCATTAGTGTTATTATATTATTAATGACCTCCAGAATTGTTAAGAGCGTCTGTGCTCCGCGTCTCACGCCTTCAAACGTTCACTGCGTGTCAGCATTGCCTTCTGAGGCGCAAGTCATTTATTAAATGAAGAAAAGATTCACGCAGTTTCTCCTACTTTAGCAAATTCCGTTTTTACTGTTGATATTTGGCGCCATTTAATCAGGAAGTGACGATTTTGTTCTCTTTGACTCGTTGGATGGAAAC
>CAIGQV010000785.1:633141-644883 GCA_903798115.1 Danio jaintianensis | reverse complement strand
GTGATTCTCACGAAAACTTAATTTCAAAAATTTCAAACATGAATTTTTAAAAAATGTTTAAATTAACTTTTTGTTTTTGCAGATATTTGAAACAAAGTCTGGAGCATTTGTCAACATTAATTAAAACATATATACATATCATTTAGTACCTTTTTGAGCAAAATTTCCAAAATAAGTAATAAAAAATCTCATTACTGCAACAGTCTGCAAAATCAACTCTGTTAAAAAAGCAAATTCACTTTGCCATTTTTTAAAAAGGGATTATTAACAGTCATGTACAGTTACTTGAGATTCTGAAACAACATTTATTTTTTAATTAACAGGTTTATTTTTATTTTTATTGGTTTTTCTCATTACCGAAACACCTTACCAAACTGACAACACTTTTTTAAATATATTTTTATAAAACCTGATGTATTTTCAAAATGATGTGGTTAACCTGAAAGGACATGATTTGTCGATTCTGAACATGTATTGAAAAGCAAACAATTAAAAATATTGAATAAAATAACACTTAAAGAGCCCCTATTTTGCATTATTAATGGTCATATTTTGGTTTTGGAGGTCTCCAACAACAGGCTGATATGCATGCAAGGTCAATAAACACTTTCATTGTCTTATAATATGCATTTATTTTACCTAATTATCCCACCGACTCCCATATCGTTCAGCGATTCATTTGTTCCCAAACCCCTCCTTAGCGCCGAAGCTAATCTGCGCTGATTGGTCCGATGACCCAGTCTGTTGTGATTGGTCGACTGGGTTCAGCGCGAGAGAGAAATACCCACCACAGCTATGAAGTAGCAGCCAGAGAGTATGTGAGAGCCCAATGCAGGAATGCAATAAAGCAATGCAGTTAAACACCAGCATATTACTCTACTCTTAACCCTCACCCCAAGTGATAACAACGACACACATACAGTATTAATTCACACAGTGGCTAAAGTTGAACTATTTTGAAAAAATGACCGCGTGTGAGGAACAGCTGATGGTGGCCATAGCAACGACAAACAGCAGGAGCACAAAACGCATTTAAAGGAAGAAGCACGCGGCGCGTTTTCAACGTGGTTTTGGACACAATATGTAAATAGCTTTAACTTCTAGTGAATAGATTTAACCTGAGAGATACAGCACAAGCACTGATCTATAATAGATAAGTGATTAAAAGCGACGTGGGGTGATTACAACTTATAACAGACAATTAAACAACACATGTTTTGCAAACTACACAAAACGAGGCAACAATTTTAATCACACTTATATGTTATGATCCAGAGGAAGAAGAAACTGTTCCATATGAACTGCAACAGTTACTGAAAAAGTCCCTGTCAAAGTCTGACAAAGTCCCATACATAATCTGCTGCTCCTTCCTTTAATAGCATAGAATCCCGCGCTGCAGTGTAGGTTATTGTATCAAAAATCAGAAAAATGACAGGAATAAACACAGCACAAGGTTGGCTATACTGTGGTGTCGTTGTGAAAATGAACTTTAACCCTTTATTCCCCGCAGCCAAATCTCCATCAGTCAGTGATCGTCATCTTCACGTCATGATCAGTCCCGTGATCCTCAGCGCTCCACTAGTGTCTGAAGTGAAATGCGCGTTCACATTTTAACGGAGATGGAACTACATATTTGGTGATGTATATCCACGTAGACGCGTTCAAACAAAAGATCCGAACCCAACTCGATTCATTCATTCGACTCTGAGTCAACTATTTTGCTAAAGAATTAGTAGTTTTAAACACTGTGCACTTTCAGATTTAAACCTCAGCTGGATGTTTTCATTCACTTAGAGTTGTGCTACACACTACATGGAAGCTCATTTTCAAAAACCCATAATAGGGGCTCTTTAATGAACATTGGTTGTGGTTATGATAAATAGGTTGCAGAATTTAGGTTAATTATTTCAACATTGATTTTAAGTGTAGTTTGTATGAGATTTATTTTTAAAACATTGAATGTAGAAAAAAGAACATTGAATTTCAAATCTGTTTTATTTTTAGTATTTCAAAAACAAAGTCATAGAAAATCAAAGAAAATTTTCCATTTGCTTGGATAAGCTGAAATGAATCATCATCCCTGCTAGATGGTGTGGTCTCTAGTACAGCTTTAACCCTCTGGTGTCCCTTATTTGGGAATCACACTTGTGGTCTTAGCCGGTCAAAGGGATAAACAACAGTAAAGTACCCACTGTTTTTGTTTTTTAGCTAATTCAATCAAATTTCTATAATATTTGTATTATTTTGAATTTTGAGAGGGTTTTGTGGTAAAAATTTATATTTATGCTGTAATTAACATTTTACCCATTGAAAACAATGGAATTTTTGTAATAATCAGTGGTGTAAAGTAACAAATTACAAATACTCAAATTACTGTTATTGAGTAGTTTTTCTCAGGAATTGTAATTTACTAAGTAGATTTAAAAATGTGTACTTTACTTTCCCTTGAGAACATTTTTAGTGCTGTATCTGTACTTTTACTCCACTACTTTCCTTCAAGCTGCAGTCACTACTTTATTTTTTCTTGTCTATGGGGATTAGAAAAATCAGTCCTGTGATTCCTGTCCAATTAAATCACACATAGAAGGTAAATCGCATCGTAATAAACAACCTCAAGACATGGGCGATATATAGATGCAGCAAACTGTTTGGAAGCATTAAAAGTGTCCAAGAAGATGTCCAAAATTGTCACACGCAATGACCCAGAGACTGTTTAGATGCATGTCACTGATGAGAAGATGACAGATGTTTACTGTATGATGACCGAAATGGCCTTAAACACCCAGCAGGCACAAGACATCAACACGACATCAGATTGATGTTGTACCCCAACATCGTGGGGACGTTGCATTTTGTTTGGAAATGAAAATCGGGTTGATGTCAGAACTCAACTCCAGGCTGACGTCAATGTCCAACATCCAACCTAAAATCAACCAAATATGATTTTACAGCTTGACGTTGTGTGGACTTTACCAATATGACGTCTATCAGACGTTGGATTTTGGTTGCCATACCTGATGAATAAATGTCAGTATTTGACGTCAATATGACGTTGGTTTAAGATGTTGGCTCGATGTTGGTCACTTTCCAACACAACCTAAAATTAACCAAATGTCAACGTCATTTGACGTCTTTATTGGACATCAAAACAGACTGTCCTCAGACGCTGGCTAGACATTGAATTTTGGTCGTCTGACATCACAACCTAAATCTAACCTATTATTAACGTCTTATGATGTTGTGTGCCTGCTGGGCAATAGCTAAATGCACTACAGAATGTTACGTTTACACACATCCACAGATTACATGTAAATGCATCAGCTTTTTACAGTGTAATACTCACTACTCACTACTCTTGAGTACTTTTAAAAGGGCTACGTTTTACTCATACTTTGAGTAATATTTACAACAGATACTTTTACTCTACTTGCACTACATTTTTAGGCAAGTAATGGTACTTTTACTTGAGTATAATTTTTCAGTACTCTTTCCACCACTGTTAATAATGTACAGCCGCAAGTTGCGAAGACTTTCGTACTTGATGCACTTGCCATTGTAGTATTATTTGCGACACCAAGTAGGCTAACTGTCATAACAAAACAGACAAAGAAGTCAGCGAGTTGCTAAATGAATGAATATAATGATATTTCAAATAAATATATTGTGGATAAATTTGGAGGAAACTCATGAAAACATTTGCTGAAAATGTTCTCTGGTAAGTATTTCCGCCATCTTGCCAACAGCATCTCGTTGTGACATCTCGCATGGTTCAATTGGATCTCGATAACTGCAAGTTACGCCTCTAACTTACTACAAGTTACGCCCCTTCATGTTACGTCCCTCTCTTGCAGTCCACAGACAGATACACTTGGTATTTCCAGGTAAAATAGAGACTGCCATTTAAATAGAAAAACAAAGGGCAGATTAGCACCATCTGGTCGTAAAAAAATACATGCAATGGTGTAACCATTAGGTTCTTGTATTACTCTCTCTACAATGCTGCTTGTGAATTCCTTACTTGTTTAGGCATTACTAAGGCATTGTGGATTTGAATATACATCTAGACAAGCTAAAATACTTCTTTCCGACAAGGTTTCGATATTTATTGTTTGACAAGGTGATTTGAAGGGTTAATTTTTGTATTTTGATTACAGTAAAAACTACATATGGCTATAAAGAGACTACACAAAAGGCTTAACATTTTGTATGATGCAGTATGTGTGTTTCACACTGTGTTACCCCTTTATTCTTGTGCACTTTGTTTTAGCATCATGGTGAATTTGTATTTTTGCAAAGCAAATATTTTCTGAATGTTCATATTTTTGCTTTTTTCTCATTCATTTCCTATGACTGTAATTTTTGACCGCAAAGACCACAAGTGTGACAATTTTTTAAACAACCATTTAGCTTTGTTCACTATGTTCATTCATTCATTCATTTTCTTTTCGGCTTAGTCCCTTTATTAATCTGGGGTCGCCACAGCGGAATGAACCACCAACTTATCCAGCATATGTTTTACACAGCGGATGCCCTTCCAGCTGCAACCCATCACTGGGAAACATCCATACACACTCATTTACACATACACCACAGACAATTTAGCTTACCCAATTCACCTATACCACATGTCTTTGGACTTGTGGGGGGAAACCGGAGCACCTGGAGGAAACCCACGCGAACACGGGGAGAACATGCAAACTCCACACAGAAACGCCAACTGACCCAGCCGAGACTCGAACCAGCGACCTTCTTGCTGTGAGGCGAACGTGCTACCCACTGCGCCACCGTGCAGCCCTGTTCACTATGTGTACAGATTAAAACTAAATTATTAATTTAAATGATTACATTTCCTAACACTGTAGGCTGTTTCTTTTAGTAATTACACTTTAATATTGTTCGTTGAAGTTATGGGAAGAAGAAGACAGGGTCGGCGATTCAGGTAAGTAAATATTTTTATTTTTTTTAATAATGCACACCACACGTGTAGCTGTGTGTGTGTGTGCTCTCTCTTCTCCCGACTGCTCCTTCTCCTCTCTTTAAGAAGGGTGTCTCTCAGGCCCAATCACTAGAAAAACAGGTGTTATTCGTTATCTCTGATTGATCCGCTGACTAGCCGCCGGGCTCCGAGCATGCTCTCCCCCCTCATTGGGTGTTCGATCATGCTCACCTCTCCACATACCCCCACCGCCCGCCTCAGGCCGGGGAGCGGTCCCTCCTTTTTAGTGAGATCAGTCAATGAGCTGACGAGGGCCGAATAATTGCGAACAAAACGCCTATAATATCCCGCCAGTCCCAAAAACTGTCTCACCTCCTTTTTGGTCTTAGGTCTTGGACAGGTTGCAATAGCTGCAGTCTTATCAATTTGGGGCTGCACCTGCCCGTGACCCAAGTGGAAGCCCAGATACCTTACCTCCACTCGCCCAATTGCGCACTTCTTCGGGTTGGCCGTGAGCCCGGCCTTTCTCAGCGCTTATAATACCACCCTCAGATGTTGCATATGCCGCTGCCAATCATTACTGAAAATGATGATATCATCTAAATAAGCAGCGGCTGAGTGAGGGCCAAGTATTTTGTCCATCAGGCGCTGAAACGTAGCCGGTGCCCCGAACAACCCGAACGGAAGTGTCACAAATTGGTGTAATCCAAACGCCGTCGTGAAGGCTGTTTTTTCGCGGGATACTGGAGTTAAGGGGATCTGCCAATATCCCTTAGTCAGATCCAATGTCGAATAATATCGAGCAGCACCTAACCGGTCGAGCAACTCGTCAATACACGGCATTGGATATGCGTCGAATTTTGACACAGCATTGATTTTTCTATAGTCAACACAGAACCGGACCGAGCCGTCTGTCTTAGGAACTAAGACTATCGGGCTGGCCCAGTCATTGTGTGACTCTTGTACTACACCCATTTTCAGCATGTTACTCAATTCTTCCTGAACCACTTTTTTCTTGTGTTCAGGCAGGCGATACGACCGGGTCCTAACGACCACGCCTGGTTCGGTCTCAATATGGTGCTGAATTAGGTTAGTATGACCGGGCAGGGGCGAGAACACACCAGAGTATTCACGTTGGAGGTGCCGGATGTCGATGAGCTGGCTCGTGGAGAGATGATCGCCCCCGGTGACCAGAGCTCCCGGCCGTTCCCGGCTGGTGCTCTCTGACCCCAGGTCATCCTCGTTGGTAACAAGCGTAGCCAGCGACACCTCCTCCGGCTCCCTCCACTGCTTCAGCAAATTTATGTGATAAATCTGATGTGAATCAGCCCTGTCCGAGCGAACCACCTCATAATCGAGATCGCTGACTCGTCGTGTGACCACAAACGGCTCTTGCGACTTGGCGAGTAATTTAGAGCTGGAAGTGGGTAGCAGTACAAGGACTTTATCTCCCTGTGAAAATGTACGTAGTTTAGTGCCCTTGTCATATCGCCGGCGTTGGTCATTCTGGGCTTTAAGCAAATTCTCCGTAGAGAGCCGCCCCAGTGTGGAGTTTTGCTCTAAGGTCCAGAATATATTGAATTTCGCTTTTACTGTTTGAAGGCTCATCCTCCCAAGCTTCTCTAATGACATCCAGCACCCCTCGGGGCTGTCTGCCATAGAGTCGCTCGAAGGGGGAAAACCCGTGGAGGCTTGCGGAACTTCCCGCAGAGCAAACAACAAGGTCTCCAACCACTTATCCCAATTTTTCGCTTCATCGTGTACGAACTTACGGATCATGGATTTAAGAGTGCAATTAAATCGTTCCACCAGTCCGTCTGTCTGTGGGTGATAGACGTTGGTGCGAATCGATTTAATGCCCAACAATCCATACAGTTTGCGCATGGTGCGTGACATGAACGCGGTGCCTTGGTCAGTGAGAATCTCCTTGGGGATTCCCACTGGGGAGATTATACGAAACAGCGCTTCCGGGTACCGGGTTGCATAATCCACTAGGACTAATGCAAACCGGTGCCCGCGTGCGGATCGCTCTAATGGCCCGATGAGATCCATACCAATTCTCTCGAAGGGGATCTCCATAACTGGTAGAGGGCGCAATAGCGCTTTTGGGGTGGCCTGGAACAGCATTTCCCAACGGCTCTTTGGTACTAATAATTGGGTGGTATCTTCTTTTGTCTGAGCATCTTGGGTCACTCGATACACCCTGTCATTAATAATTGCAAAATATGGATAAGAGAGGGGTCTATCAGGCTGGAGGTTTTGCCCATCTATGACCTGCACTCTTTCGAGTGCATGCCTCAGCGTGTCGTCACGCAACTGCTCCAGGGGAAAATCTTTACACCGGGAAATTCCCGGCCCTCCCTCTGAGTCAGCGCGTGATGGCATCGCTTGGGATTCCCCCAGCTGAGCGACCCGTCCCTTATTCAGCGATTTCTTCTTCCAAGAAACACCCGCACATAAGACCCCTAATAATCTATTAAATCCAGGCCAATTGGTTACCAGAATTAGCGGGTGTTTGAGGTACAGGTTAACCGCTATCTCGACGCTATGCTTTTTACCCCTGAATTGGATATCTATAGCCGTTAGCGGGTAGTGAATTACATCACCGTGCACACACCTTACCCTTACCGTGTGGCTCGTTTCCAATGCCGGGTCTTGAAGCAGGCTTTGGTGGATGGAGGTCTGGTTACACCCCGAATCCACCAAAGCTTGATATGTACCCCCTTTTATACTCACAGGTATCCGGTATAGCCCGTCGCAACCGGGGGCAACGATTGGCGTAGCGGGGATGAGGATCAACGCACTCATCTCCTTCGCAGAGCAGTTTTTTTGTGCGCTATCCTTGCCCCCGCGGCGCCAATGCATCGGCCCAGACCTTTCCCCTACACCCCCGGGGCCAGCAAGACCAACCGATTGAACCGGAGAGAGACCTGGTGCTGTCTGAGGAGAACAGGACGGGGGAGAGAGAGAGACAGAGAAAAAGGGGGAGAAGAGAGAGAGGTTATTTCGCCGACCCTGGACCTCGCCACCAGGTGATCCTCTGCCAGCCGGATGGCCATCTCCAGATCGTCTGGCCGGTGGCACTGGACCTACTCCGATGTCCGGGAGGGGAGGTGGGAGATGAATTGCTCCAGCACCACTGCATCCACCACCTGGGAAACGTCCCGGCCATCCTGGACAAGCCATCTGCGGCAGGCGTCACGGAGCTGCTGGGCGAACACAAAGGGCCGACCGCTTTCCACTAGTTCCAGCATCCGGCATCGCTGACGCGGCTCCTCCGGTTTTGCGGCCGGCCCGCTGGAGAATGGCTCGCTTCAGGTGAGCGTACACAAGGAGATTCTGGACCGGTAGCTGCTGTGCTGCGATCTGGGCTTCGCCCAACAGCAGCGAGATGACTCGTACCGGCCACTCGGCCCACGGCCAGCCACACGCCTCCGCCATCCTCTCAAAGAGATCCAGGAACGCTTCCAGGTCGTCCTCCGACGCCATTTTCTGTAACGTGATGGGAGGGTGGGCGGCAGATGTCGAAGCAGGCCGGATCTCCTGGGCCAGCAGACTCCGGATTAGCTCGCGGTCCTGTCAGTAAATGTCAGGGAGTTTATATAGGACACTATTAACAAGACTACATGCATGAAATAATTTTTTTAAATTTGGGCACAAATGGGTTAACACTTAAGTATTTGTGAACTGCGTTAGGCCTATGTAAATAAAAGTGGTATGTATGTAATACAGTTGTGACAATTCAGAAATTAGGGGCGGACTGGGACACAATAGTTATCCAGGCCATCCTTTGGTAAATGAGCTATCACTGATTTGAGGATTTGGCTAATAGAACAGTATAAAGAGTGTGACTCTTCACTGTATGTCAGCCATTTCTGTATTCTGTCTTTGCTTTAGAAGATGGGAAGGGCTTGCTTTGGTCTTTTCTGTGAATGATATTGAAAAAGTCTTATGAACCTTAGGCTGGGGACATCCAAAATAATTAAAGGCTTTCTTTTAAAGCTATACACTCTCTTCCCTTTTACATCTCTTACAAAAGGCTGCCTGTGGGAGGAGCTCATTAGACTACTCGCTGAAGAGCCGAACCCGCCTGCATTCAGGAATGGTGGATTCAGCCCCTGTGGCAGGGGGACATAATCATCTCCGTTCTGTCCTTCGGGGAACGAGGGTTACATACGTAACCAAGACATTCCCCCTCAGTTGATCACTATGAGTTTATGTCGAGTTGATAGACTAGGGGAGCATATCTTAAGTGCCACAGGAGCTGAACCCGTCACGCAGTTTGGGGTGTTGAGTGTCAGGTGAGTATCGTGAACACCAAGCACCACCAAAGGTGTAACCATCCAACATCCCTGGCCCTAATTACCTTGATAGGGAAAATAATTTGCTAGTCATACTCACCCATCACGCCTAGCAATTCACGCTAGGGCTTACCTAAAATATGTTGGGGAAGCGTGCCAGCCCTGAAGGAGGACGCTGTGGAGGTCACTGCTACCCTGATGGGGAGACCTGTACACAAAAAACACATATGGGCTTGCTCTAGGTAGGAGGAGCACGACATATAGAGGGATGGTTAGCTAGTAGGGAAGACACGGGTCCGCCTAGCTAGGGAGACACACCCTACATATGCATATGCCTGAAAAAGGAACCGCACATAGCTAGCACCATACCCCAGAATGCGGGATGACCAATGGTAACCAACAACGTAATGAGCCTGCACCTGCCTCCTTCGCCAAATCAGGTGGAGGGGGCCTTGGAGGAACTCTCTAGGGTTCGTCAATGGGGAACTCAACTAGCAGAGCAGTTATAACACGCATGTAGCTCTGGGTTAGGGAGTGTGGTGCAGCAATCGTTTATGATACCAAGCTTAGTTTTCTCCTGAATGACTGGTGTTACCCAGCACCCTGGGTATCCCCTATCAGTTGAACCACACCAGGGTGGAGTCTCACGTAGAGGTGAGCTGCCGTGAGAGCGCATCGGTTGAGCTCGCCTGGGATATAAATGTCACGCAGCGACTTGAGTGTGTGACTCCAGAGAAGCAGATGGCGAGCAAGCTGAGACATGCGGCGAAAGCAGACACCACCCTGTCGGTTGATGTACACTACCGACACCGTGCTGTCCATGCTGGGCCACACGTGTTTCCCAGCCAACACCAGTCAGAACCAACGGAGGGCTAGAAGCACTGCCAACAGCTCTAGGCAATTGATATGCCAATGCAGCTGGGGTCCGGTTCACGGACCCGCAGCCACATGCTCATTGTACACAGCGCCCCATTCCATGGAGGAGGCATCTGTCGTACAACGGCACGCATGGACACTTGCCCCAGGGGCACTCCGGCCGGCAAGAAGGCAAGGTTCGTCCATGGGTTGAAACATTGGCGACACAGCGGAGTGAGAACCACTCCCTGTGTGCTGGTGTGCCATGTCCATCTGGGAACTCGATTGTGCAGCCAATGCTGAAGTGGTCTCATATGTAATAGTCCAAGTGGACATATGTAACAGTCAACATTGACGAGGCGCGTTCTGTGGAGAGGAGCGTGCTCATGGCGACCGAGTCCAGCTCCACACCGAGAAAAGAGATGCTCTGAGCGAGGGAGAGTTTGCTTTATTCCCAGTTGACCTGTAACCCCAACCGGCTCAGGTGTGAGAGCACCAGATCCCTGTGCATTAACAACTGGCCCCGAGATTGAGCTAGCATTAGCCAATCCTTGAGGTAATTGAGAATACGAATGCCTTCCTGCCAGAGTGGCAGTAGAGCACCCTCCAAGACCTTCGTAAAGACTCATGGAGACAGGGGAGGACTTTGTACTGCCAGGCTCGACCCTCAAATGCAAACCGCAGGAACAGCCGGTGTCGAGGAAGAATCAAGACATGGAAATACGCATCTTCAGGTTGATATCTGCAAACGAATCCTGGGGACGGACACATTCGATGATGTGTTTCTGTGTGAACATCTTGAATGATATCTTGTACAGATACAGATACGCACAGATCCAGGACTGGTCTTGACCCATTGAGAGAATGAGAATGAGGCCCTGAGGCGGAGACGTCACCTTCCTGCGATGAACTCAACGCAGTCCCCCCGATGGAGAGGGGGCAAGCTGTGGAATGGTGGAAGACACTGCAAGGGACGTCCTCTGCGAGCAGCAGTTGCCACAGCTGCCAGCAGCCTACCATTCTTGGGTGAGCGGTGCAGAATGCCTAGATGCTTTGGATGGGAGACGGGGCTCATTCCGCCAGGAAGAAGCATCTTGCAGGCAGAGGATGACCTCAATCACTCTCTCGACCTGGGGAATGGCCACGTACCCCCTGGCCACCCCGTTGTCAAGGGCAGTGAGGGCGGAGGTGCTTACTGACTGGGCAGACTGTGACTGAGTCTTTCAAGCCTGTGTAAGTTCCTCATGCACTTCCGGGAAGAAGGGTACAGGGGGCTGAGAGGGTTTTACCCCTTTCATGGCCCTCACGTAGGCTCTGAAGTGAAGTCTAATGAGCTCCTCTTACAGGCAGCCTTTTATACTCCTAATTGCGGAGTTGCTAAACCTGCGAGAGCAGTGCTTGCAATCTCATATGCATTCTATTGGTCCGTTTTTATACAAATTAGAGTGATTGGTGCTTTTAAGCGAATCCCCTAGTCGTTCAACTCGACATAAACTCGTAGTGATTGACTGACGGAGAACCAGAACATGTACCAAAACCGTTTGCAAATGATACAGTAATTATGCAGCACTATCAAATGAATCTCAGCCAGACTAATGGAATAAAAAACTAAACAGAAAGACATCTAAAATGGAAGAAAGAAAATCACAG
>CAIGQV010000785.1:620042-632741 GCA_903798115.1 Danio jaintianensis | reverse complement strand
ATATATCAATCAAAGGAAGGGGCCCCATATTTTATCAAACATCTTCAGTTTGCGAAATCTAGAGAAACGTAACCTTTCCAGCTTGAGCTAACCTGCAACTTGGAGGTGACATCAAAACCATCAAACATCAAAACCACTCCACTCCATCACTCTCTCTCTCTTGGCCAATACCATGCCAAACATAAGGGAGGGCTGGTCTGAACATCCAAATAATTCTAACTCCACATCAATGTTAATATAGTTTTCAAAAGCCTGAGAATGGGCAGCACGGTGGCTCAGTGGGTAGCACAATCGCCTCACAGCAATAAGGTTGCTGGTTCGAGCCCCGGCTGGGTCAGTTGGCATTTCTGTGTGGAGTTTGCATGTTCTCCCCGTGTTCGCGTGGGTTTCCTCCGGGTGCTCCGGTTTCCCCTACAAGTACAAAAACATGTGGTATAGGTGAATTGGGTAGGCTAAATTGTCCGTAGTGGGTGTGTGAATGAGTGTGTATGGATGTTTCCCAGTGATGGGTTGCAGCTGGAAGGGCATCTGCTGCGTAAAACAAATGCTGGATAAGTTGGCGGTTCATTCCGCTGTGGCGACCCCAGATTAGTTAAGGGACTAAGCCGAAAAGAAAATGAATGAATGAATGAATGAAAAGCCTGAGAATACAGTAGATTAATTATAAAATGTTATTGATATATGTTATTAACATATTCATTTTTGCACTGCAGCTCCAGTCCCCTGCTATTGTAACTTTACAATTAATAATATCAACATATATTGTTTTATGTAATGATAGTATGGTGCTACAGTTTACTTCTGGAAGATATTAGCACTGGAGAAAAAAACGTACAGCACCTATTTCCAGATGAACAAATGACCTGCACTTGAAGCCCTGGACAGATGGGAAATTTAGCAACATTTCACTTCTTTTTCTTCGTAAAAAGCTTTCTTTTTTATGTGCCCTTTACATTTCTGCATCACCTGGTTGCCTTCTCTCCATGTCTGTTTAACTGCTTTTGCTTTGATTCATAGCCAGTCAAGACTTACAGATTTAGATGAATGTTCTTTTTTTTCATTTATTTAAATTGAATTCTGAATTTTGAAATGATAACAACTTTAGTACAATGTTATTGTCAATAATATACAATAGATAATAAAAATTATAAAATAAATAAATAAAAAAAAACTGGCTGTAGCAGGCCAAATCAATCGGGAATCCTCTCGGTGCCCCAGTGGCCAATTTACCCCTGGCAGCAACGTGACTTTCAATGTGACTGCCGCTATCACTTCAGGTGGATGGCAGGCAGGTGGACATGGTGTAAAATAGAAGTGGGGTGTTGGAGAGAATCTGCTGCCTTCACACTAAAGTCATGCTTGGTTGCACACAAGAAAATCACGTGGATGTGTCAATCAAACATAAATTAAAAAGAAAGAAACATACAGCAATAAGCTATTTTGAATGGGAGACGGAGTGGACTCAAGTGGAGTTCAATATCTTATATGTATTAGTACGATTTAAGTCAAAGTCCATGACAAGAACATGGTTTTGAAAAAGCAAAATATGGTTTTGAGACTGCATCCGAGACCGAGTCCGAGTTTCGAGAACACAACTCTGTTATTAGGCACACATTGATAGTCTTGGATTTGACCACCTTTTGCTTTTTAGAGTCGACAAGGTACTGGAAAAATCGCTCAGATTTTGGTCCACATAACATGGCTTTATGCAGATTTCTTGTCTGTACATCCATGATGTGAATATCCAATTCCATTACTTGTCAATGGTGCTCTATGTGAAGACCATTTGTAACATATGGTGCATTATCCTGCTTGAAGATGAAGACATCAGTCACTATTCAGTAAAACACTTTTAAAGATAAAACTGTCTGAGGATTATTTATTTTTATTATTTTGAATGATTTATAATTAATATATCAGTAATCCATTAAACAAATCTATTGAGGTTTAATAGGAAATGAGTTTAATGATATAGAAATTTACAACTTAAATTTACATAGATAAATTTTTATATGCTGCCATTTGATTAATTATCTTGTCATTAGATGACGCTTTAAAAAAGTCTACATGTGAGCTTAGATTTACAGTATACAGTACACGATATCAACTATACAACCATGACATATTCATTTACAGTAATAAAGCAAGCTGTTTTAGCTGTACCCTTTCATTGAAAGTTCTTTTAATCTTGTTATATAAATTCTTTGTACTTTTGAACACATTGACTTTGCCTGTGGATTGTGCTCATCACGTGATGTCAATCGCAGTATTTTTATGTATATATTTAAGGCATGTGATTGGCTGCATGTCACACCCGCTGCTCGTTCGTTCCCCCAGTCCCAATCACCGCTCTCACTCACCATCCACCACACCCGTGAACCCTCACCTGATTACTAATCACCCGCACCTGCAATAACCACACTATATATATTCTCCTCACTCACTCATTCAGCGGCTGGAATCAAAGACGCATGGATCTCCTCGTCTGTGCTCTTCCATGGATGTTCTCCTCCTCCTGTGAATGCCAATACACCTATTTAAGGGAAGTGACTATTCTTATGTTAGTGATTACCACTGAACTGTTTGTATGTGAGATCACTCACCCTCAACAATGCCGTTCACCTACTTCACCTTGCTACTGTTGTTCATATCACTTGAATAAACACCCTTGAAGTTTATACTTCCTTGTGTGACCTTGACACTGCATCCAACTGATGTTCCGCCTTCATGTGCAGTTAACAGATAAAGCTGATTATCAGGACCATGCTACAAACAAAAACTGCACTGGTTTGTGTTTGTCAACTCAAAAGTAATTCTGTAATCCAGAGTTTGTTCAGCCACCATCATGGTACAGGCACCAGGCAACCTTTTTTTTTCTTTTTTTTCTAGCTTTCTATTGTCTAATTTTTGGTGAGCTTCTATGAATTGTGTTCTTAGTTTGCTGTTTCATGCCAGATATGTTCCTATATAGCAAATAAAATTAACAAGCACACCATGCTGTTATAAAATCTCTTGACCAAAATAAACTCTATTCAACTGTGGTTGACCATAATGCTTTACTATTGTTCTATTATATTGAATGCTTATTCATCAGTCTTAGAATACTTAAGATTGAAAAACTATTGCCAAGTAAAATGGGATGATTTGGTTCCCACATTTTCCCTGGTCAATTATCCTAACCCTTTAATGTGTTCCTCATGATTTAAAAATAAATTTTTAGCGTTAATGGTGCCTTCACAGAAGTGCAAGTTATCTTTGCCAAGGGCACTGACACAACTCCATACCATAGCAGAACCTGGCTTTTGGACTTGTTGCTGGTAACAGTCTGAATGATCCTTTTCTTCTTTGGTCCAGAGCACACACTGTCCATTTTTCCCCCAAAAAGTACATGAAATACAGATTCATCTACAGTACACATTTCTACTGTGTGATGTTCCATCCCAGATACCTCCAAGCCAAGAGAAGTCTACGGCAATTCTGCACACTGTTAACATAGTTTCCTTTTGGCACAGTACCGTTTTAACTGTCATTTGTGGATGTAACTACATATTGTGGTACTTGACAGGTTTGCCAAAGTAGTCCTGAGCCCATCTGGTGATATCGCTTATAGATGAATGACGATTCTTGATGCAGTGCCGCCTGAGGGATCAAAGATCACTGTAGTTCAGCTTAGTCTTGCACCCTAGTCCTTTAAGCACTGAAATTCCTCGATTCCTTGAATCTTTTAATGATGTTATGCAGTGTTGAAGGTAAAATATTCAAATGTCTTTCTATCTTTCTTTTAGGAACATTTCAATTTTCTCATGTATTTGTTGGCAAACTGGCGATCCTCTGCCTATCTTAAAGTCCTGAAGGACAAGACCTTTCTTGGATGCTGCTTTTGTACCAAATCATAATTACAATCACTTGTTGACATCACCTGTTTCAAATCACATGATTATTTAACCAATTTACCCGATTACTAGCCCTAAAATGCTCCTGTCCCAACTTTGTTTGGAATGTTACAGGTCTGAATGACAGGAAAGGATGTATATTTACAAATAAAATGAAGTTAACCAGACAAAACATGAAATATTTTGTTCATATTGTCTGCAATGAAATACAAGCCAAAATAAATTTGGAATTTTTTTTTTTTTTTTTTTTTTGGTCAGTTTTCCATACTGTCACACCTTTTTCTGATTTGGGGTTTTATTATTATTATTATTATTATTATTATTATTATTATTATTATCATTACTAATGCTTTATTTAAATAATTTGAAATTTTGCTTTTAAGTACTCCTGTAGTTATTTTAGTGAAAGTAACTCAAAAGTAATACAGGAATAATGTAATGTATTACAATTCTGAGATGGTACAGTAGTATTATAGGGTAACGGATTTCTTTTAAATAACAGTAATAGGTAATCTGTAATTTATTACAGTTTGGAAGTAACTTGTAACACTGCTGGTCAACCTCTTTTGATCTCAGGCATCAACAAGACATTAGTGACAGCGCTAGACATTTTCTCTATTTTTGGATCATTCTCTGTAACTCTATAGATGGTTGTGTGTAAAAATCGAATATCAACAGATTCTGGAATAATGTAATGAATTCAACATACAATCACTTCACTCTAAATCGCTCAAAAATTGCTATGCAGTTTTGATCTGTATTTTAGCAAAATATTGACAACTCAACCACTGTTTAAAAAAAATGGGTTTGTCCCTATTTTAACCGCATGTGGAATAAAACAACCCAACATCTTTTTAAAAGAATGATTCCTCACATAATTTATGTACTTTTACAGTATATTAATTTTTCCATGGATAGTAATAATGTTAGTGCTTAATTTGTTTTGTTCAGTCAGTTGCAGTATGATCCTTCATCCATTCTTGCTTTCCAGCCCAAATATGTTTCTGTTTGGTAAATCGGATAGCACCAGCTAAGCTGGTTAAAGATGTAGGCCACATTCCATAGAGACAGCAGCAAATAAAAAAGTTAAGCTGGTCATTGTTTTAGTGCAGCAGGGTTCATGTTGTATTTTTAGTCCTGTTGTATACCCCCATATATAATCTCACTCAACCTTGAAGAGATGAACATTAGAATTTGCATACATCATCATCAGGATGTATGAATATATTCAAATATATTTGAATGTTTCCTGCATGGATGCCCAGGAACAGAAAGTTCAGATAAGTCTCTTTTCAAGATGTGTCATTCAAAAATGGTTACTTGTTTCAACATGTCAAGGTTTGTACTCTACGACAGTTTCTGTCATCTGCTGTTTGCCTGCTGGAGTTGGCAAACATACATGTAAGGAACTTGTAAGGAACTTCTAAACAAAGAGCACGGTCATTTTGATGGTGAGGTCTGATCACATTTTTTAAAAACAGCCATAAAGGTTGAATTCATTCCCTTCAGTGTGCATGTGCATTAGCTTGGTCACCCTGATAAAAAAATGTTTTGTTGGAAAATGTCAGTGTTGGAAATATTGAATTTAATCATAAGCTTGGTAAACCGTTTTGGAGAATTTGATGTTTCCCCATTTAGAGAGATAGGTGTTTTTTTAGTGTCATTGGATACCACATAGCACATAAATATATGGATTAAGATATTGCAGTTGGTCTAAATATGGTGTGTGAGACCAGTTGTTTATAAAAAAAAGGCATTTCCACAGGCTTCAGTAGTAAGTCGAGTATGTTGCCATGTTTAAAGCTGGCAACATCTACAGTGGCTCACACTATATTTTTAGCCTGTTTGTTCATTGCAACTAATCTCACTCAACAGTGAAGAACATTCAAGGTGAACACACCCTTCACTGTCAACTCAAAATCAGGAGAAACAAAGACCACAGATTAAAGACTTATACCATACAAAAGTTTGAGGTCAGTAATATTTTTTTTTAATACATTATTTTAATTCAGCAAGGACGCATTAAATTGAACCAAAGTGACAGTAAAGGTATTTATAATCTTACAAAAGATTGGTTCTTTTCAACATTCTAAGAAAAAGTATTATGGTTATATATATATATATATATATAAAGTAAGTTTGGGAGATTGGTGCAATTATTTTATGGGCACTGAGGATGTATTTATTTTGACCAAAAAACAAAAAAAAACAGTAAAACTTCAACATAGTAAAACCTTACAATAAGGTTACTTAGCTAACCGGCTTAACGCTAGTGAACTAAATTATGTGTGAGCCTTGGCTACTGCCAACTGGCTTATCATAGTGAACCATATAATGTGAGCCTGGGCAGGCTGATAGAAATAACCCAGCTGAGGCGTATAATTAAATTATGGTTATGAGTTGCCATATTCTGTGAATTCACCTTTTGACACCATTTAAGGGCTTTGTTCTTTATTGTTCTAACACACGTGCACACACACGCAAACGCACACATGCACCATACACTCTTATCTCTTTAAACATAGATATTTCTTAAAAATATCTTCACATTTTCATTTATTCAATTATACAAGCAGATTAAATGTCTCATAAAATTTAATTGTTTTCAGACAAGAACGCTTGTAGCACATTCTATACTAATTTTTATTTTACTTTTTAAAATGTATTTATTCCATACATAGGACCTTATGGGGTATATGCACAGGGACTTTTAATTTTCATATAGCCAGCCCAGGTACTTCCGGTGAACTGTCGCTCCATTACAAAATTGCCACGTTTAATTAAGATCTGATTTCTTTAAATCTTCGCTGCCTGATTGATACATAATAACAGTGGGTATCAGACCTGACAGAAACACTGCATTAAATTCCATTTTCCTGCACCAGGTTTTAAAATACGGAAATATATTTTACCCCAGTATTTTCTGCACTCGCCTGCTGCAACTGACGGCACTTGTTTACATGATCTTTCATCTTGTTTAATGCTTGAACAACTAAATAAATAAAACAAGTCTATTTAACTAATTATATTTTAATTAAATTACAACAGCGGTGTTGTAAATGGTACCTTATGAAATTGAAAATCGTCACATAAACCTTTCACTGGAAGTTTATCGTTGGCTGAAACACTTGCTATGCATATAGCCCACTGCCAATGTTTCAATTGTTAATATAGGCAACATTTATCTTGCGTTAAATTTATTAAATTCTGATTATAAGAATTACATGAGTCTAATGATATTTCTTCCGATGCAACAAAATTCAGAAGGTGAGAACAAAGATATGACTGACCTGTCATATTATAAACCTTAGCAAAGTTGGTGACCTTTAAATGAATCAGTAAAAACCCTAGATCCCCATTCACTCAAAGCATTAATTTATAAAGACACTGATGCATTTTTTTTTTTTGCTCTTATTATAGGACGTAAACAGCGAATCAATTAACTTTTCACTTCATTTAGACAAGCAATGTTTATGAGGCAATACCAATATGGGCATATTAGCTGCTATTAAGCATGCATTTGACAGTGATATGCTGCAGAAGTGAACGGATTCACCCCTCATTTGTTTCTCTTGTTTTAGGGACATAATAGAGATCCCTCTCAAACTGTTCACTTATTTAAACAAGCAATGTTTACGAGATGACACCAATATGGGCATATTAACTCATATTAAGCATGCATTTGGCAGCGAAACACTGCGAAGTGAACTATATTCAGACCCCTTTGCCGCTCTTGTCTTTTTTTTGGTGCTCGTTTTAAGGAGATAAAACAGAGAATCCCTCTCAAACTGTTCACTTTATGTAGACAAAGCAGTTTTTACGAGATGACACCAAGAGTAGCACGTTAACTCATATTGTGCATTTGGCAGCAAAACACGACCTGATTTTAGACCCCCCCCTCCCCCCTTTTTTTTTTTATAAAGATGTCAACCATAAATTCTGCCAGATGCAGTTAAAGTGCGAGATAAAACTTTCCTAATTAAGTATCTGTGTAACACTGTGTCTACAGTGTCAGTTTTCCTGAGCTGTTAGCTGTATACTTTGCTCAGCGGCTCTACCGCTGCATACATCATGGCATTGAAGCAACCATATTACTGGCATGAAAGTTACGGTGTGTAGCCATGCAATTATCAAATTACCAATAAGTATGTTACTGATACTATATTGGCAGAATTGCATTTTGATTCTAATCCAGATCAGTTTGTTTCATTTAGTTAGTTGCATTGTAAAAATATTCACTAGCGATACCGATGCTCCATTGAACGGCACAAAATGCCAGCTGATAATGTAGCCTAGGTAAAATGACTCGCGGCAGTTGCTTAACATTGTTGTTTTAAACCTTGTGTTGAGCATGGAAACCACAGTAGCCGATGTACTTTCTTTATGAGATCAGTTCTCGCTGCATCGCAACATTACCGTGCTTTGACATAATCGGATACAGACAGCTTCAAACACTGTTTATCATGTGAGCCGTGTGCATATGATGAACGCAAACACAAATGAAAGCACATGGTCCCGCCAGAAACCAAAATTGACGAGAGAACCTCTAAAACTGACTGACATCCTCGCTACATAACATTGTAATTCATAAATATTATATTGCCACAGCTATAAATACTCTTCAGTGTTAAATAGTTTTAAGCCCTGAGCCTAAACCTTGATAGTGATTCATTGTACATGGTTCAAAAGAACCGAGATGAGTGAACAAATCCTTAATCATGACTCGTTCGCAACACACAGCGCTAACCACGAGAGCAGACACTCATGAGCAAACGTTCGCTTAACCAGTGTTGCCAACTATTTTCAATGAAAAGGCGCTAAGCTCTGCTCAAAAAGTCACTAAATGTTGCTAGATTGTCATACGTCAATTTAAATATTACTGATGTCATCACGTCCAGCAGTTTCTGTTTGTTTAACAGCCTATGGTTAACAAAGGGGTATTTATATTTGCACTATGCTTTACATATGCATGTCAATTTAATTAAATGTATTGTTGTTTGAATACAGTGTATAAGTATGTGTAGTGAATTTGCAGTAATCTCTCTGACATGATAAACTCACACAAGTTCAGAAACTGTCACTGAAATCTCTGTGATTGTGAACAAGAAAAGAATAAACCGTCAAATTAAATTGTTAAATTTAAAAGAAAAAGCAGATCAGCTTGACTGTACAAGGGAAATACTTCACACTCGCAGTGCTAAGGGTGATCTGCTCTCGGGCTGCAGGTGTGAGAGACCTGTGAGTGCTCTGAGGTGGTGGAGGGGCCGATGGCCTCACCCGCAGTTCGGTGAGAAAAGAAGGAATGGTACAGTACGGACAGATGAGAATCTATAAAAAAATTTCCAGTAACACCAAAAAAAGTCGCTAGATTTGTCGCTAATCACTTTTTTGAAAATTTGTCAGGGGGGTCTGAAATGTCACTAAATATAGTGACAAAGTTGCTAAGTTGGCAACAGCCTTTGAATATCAATACTGCGTGGCACTTCAGGAAGTGTTTTAGTTCCTAGATAACCACAATGAATTTGCTCGCATGTACGAGCTGTAAAATATGCAAGACATGTATGAAGCTGGCGGTGTAAGGCTAGGAGCAAAACATTAGTATAGCTTAACAATCGTAGCTTTTGAAATGGCTGAATAGTCAGTTTAAACAACCGAACATGAATTAATCTCTGTATAAAACCTCGCTGAAGCACTTAGTGCATGTATCTTTTGTAACTTGCTTTTGATAAGTTTGCATGCTGCATTTTTTAAGAAATGCATTTGTGTACCTGCAGCCTAACTGAAACGTATGAAAGCTTTAATAACATGAGCGGCCCAGCACATTAATAATAAAAGATCATTGTTACTTATCTTTTAATTGTTTGTCTTATGTTTTCGGTATTTAGGAAAACGCACCACAGCTTAACAGCGTTAAATGACGTGGAGCATTTAAACTGATGAGGTGACAGCAACCAATCTCCTGCACCACGTAGTTAATGACACAGGAGCAGATTAGGTGAACCTATCAGCCTGTGTGCGCAGAGTTTCATGGCAGAAATTTCACTTAAATAATCTTATTATTCAATAGTGCATTAGTAATTATTAATTAATGGAACTGAGATTAACTAATTATGAACAGCTGAATGTTTATTAATTAACATTAACTAAGATGAATAAATATTGGGGTGGCACAGTGACTTAGTGATTAGCTCTGTCGCCTCACAGCAAGAAAGCCACTGGTTTAAGTCCCGGCTCTGCCAAGAGGCCTTTCTGTCTGGACTTTGCATGTTCCTGTGTTTGCCTGGGTTTCCTTCGGGTGCCCCGGTGTCCCCCACAGTCCAAAGACATGCGTAATAGGTGAATTTGATAAACTAAAATTGGCTATAATGTATGAGTGTATGTGAGAGTGTATGGGTGTTTCCCAGCACTGGCGGTTAACGTATTAATGTACTCTCAGTGCTGGGTTGCAGCTGGAAGGACATCCGCTGCATAAAACATATGCTGGAGTAATTGCCAGTTCATTCTGCTGTGGCGACCTCTGATAAATAAGCCAAAAGAAAGTGAGTTAGTACTTTAGGACAAATTTTGGCCAGGTCCACACTAATACATTTTTGTTTAAAACGCATTTGTTTCAGCCTTCTGTCCACACAGAGATGGACTAATGCAAGGTACAGTCTTTCCCATCTGACCTCATTATCTTTAAAGAGCCCCTATTATGCATTAAAAAGGGTCATATTGTGGTTTTGGGGGTCTCCAACAACAGGCTGATATGCATGCAAGGTCAAAAAACACTTTCATTGTCTTATAATATGCATTTATTTTTATCTAATTATCCCAGCAACTCCCATATGATTCATTCAGCGATTCATTTGTTCCCAAACCCCTGCTTAGCGCAATGCTAATCTGCGCTGATTGGACCGATGACACTCTTGTTTTTCTCGGGAGTCTCCTGTATTTCAGACCCATCTCCCGCCACCCTTCTGTTTTGTTATTTCTCCTGGAAAACTCCCGTAATTTCAACGCCAATGCAGTTAAACACCAGCATATTCCTCTATTCTTAACCATAAGTAAAAACAGTGACACGCATTTTTCCCTCACACTAACAGTGACACTAATTTTCCCTCACACTTCCAATAATATCCAGCTGAGCACAGCGTCTTCGCGACATGATTCAACCGGGGTCTGCTACAGTGTTTTTGCCAGTGTCTATTTGTGGGCGGGGCCGGAGGTTTAAATTATCCCGGGATTGTGCGTGCAACATATGGGCGGGGCTTAGGTTTCGTATCCATGTCACGCCGAAACTGCTAGACTCGTTATCAAGACGATTCATTACAAGCACTATGAGTCGACTCTTTTATATATCAATCAATAGTTTTAAACACGGTGCACATTCAAATTTAAGCCTTAGCTGGATATTTCACTTCACTTAGAGCTGTGGTACACACTACATGGAAGGTCATTTTCAAAAACCCATAATCTTTAAGTAAAGGGATCTTTAATGAGTTTCTTGTAAACAAAGAGCACAGTCATTTTTAATGGTGAGGTCTGATCACATTCTTTAAAAACAGCCATAAAGTTTGGTGTTGTGAATTCATTCCCTTCAGTGTGCATGTGCATAAGCTTGGCCACCCTGATAAAATTTTTTTTGTTTTGCTGTAAAATGTCACTACAAAACAATCATAAGCTTGGTAAACAGTTTTGAAGAATTTGATGTTTCCCCATTTAGAGAGATAGAGGTGTTTTTCAGTGTCATTGGATACCACATAACACATAAATCTATGGATTAAGATATTGCAGTTGGTCTAAATATGGTGTGTGAGACCAGTTGTTTATAAAAAAGGCATTTCCACAGGCTTCAGTAGTAAGTTGAGTGTGTTGCCATGTTTAAAGCTGGCAACATCTACAGTGGCTCACACTATATTTTTAGCTTGTTTGTTCATTGCAACTAATCTCACTCAACAGTGAAGAACATTCAAGGTGAACACACCCTTCACTGTCAACTCAAAATCAGTACAGTCGTGGCCAAAAGTTTTGAGAATTACATAAATATTGGAAAAGTTGCTGCTTAAGTTTTTATAATAGCAATTTGCATATACTCCAGAATGTTATGAAGAGTGATCAGATGAATTGCATAGTCCTTCTTTGCCATGAAAATTAACTTAATCCTGAAAAAACTTTTCACTGCATTTCATTGCAGTATAACTCGGGTGAGAATGTTGACGAGCACAAGGCTGGAGATCATTATGTCAGGCTGACTGGGTTAGAATGGCAGACTTGACATGTTAAAAGGAGGGTGATGCTTGAAATCATTGTTAACCATGGTGACCTGCAAAGAAACGCGTGCAGCCATCATTGTGTTGCATAAAAATGGCTTCACAGGCAAGGATATTGTGGCTACTAAGATTGTACCTAAATCAACAATTTATAGGATCATCAAGAACTTCAAGGAAAGAGGTTCAATTCTTGTTAAAAAGGCTTCAGGGTGTCCAAGAAAGTCCAGCAAGCGCCAGGATCGTCTCCTAAAGAGGATTCAGCTGCGAGATCGGAGTGCCACCAGTGCAGAGCTTGCTCAGGAATGGCAGCAGGCAGGTGTGAGCGCATCTGCGCGCACAGTGAGGCGAAGACTTTTGGAAGATGGCCTGGTGTCAAGAAGGGCAGCAAAGAAGCCACTTATCTCCAAAAAACAACATCAGGGACAGATTGATCTTCTGCAAAAAGTATGGCGAATGGACTGCTGAGGACTGGGGCAAAGTAATATTCTCAGATGAAGCCCCTTTCCCATTGTTTGGGGCATCTGGAAAAAGGCTTGTCCGGAGAAGAAAAGGTG
>CAIGQV010000785.1:565055-608258 GCA_903798115.1 Danio jaintianensis | reverse complement strand
TCGTTCATCACGTGAAAGACAGAAGCCAATCATATGCATTTAGAGCCGGAAAAGGATTTGATCCGTTCATCTGCTGAGTCCTCCGTTTGAGTCATTCTCTCTTACTTGACTTGACACTACAGCAGAATTGGGTGTAGAAATTAGTTCTAAATCCTCTTTAGAGACGGGTGCATTATTATATTATTATTATTATTATTATTATTATTATTATGTGCATTTATGGTCTTAAACTGTAGCTCCACTGTACACTGCAATGAGAACCTCAGTCAGTAACACTTATGTAAAACTGGATTTTTGTTGTGTCATGGATCATATTTTAGAGTTTTCATAAAATTATTTTAAAAAAATGTGGACAAAGCATTTTCTTAGAAATAAAAAAGGTCTGTCCTATTGTCACTAAGTTGTTGTTACTTTTTTCTGGTGGATATGTGGTTTTATTTTCATTTCTGTTATTTTACAAATAAATGCAACCATGCTTTTAAAAAAAATATATTGTTTGTCTACTGCCTTGCTATCGGAAAACAAACACTAGGCTAGGCTATATAATAAATTAATCAAAGTCACTTATTACAAGTGATTTGAATTTGTTCATTTTTACCCCATTTTTTTGTTTAATAATGTTTTTCTATGCAGACTTTACGTATTCGTCTAATATTTGTATAAAAAAAGATTGCATTTACATTTACTCATTTAGCAGAAGCTTTTATCCTGCGACCAATAAGTAATGACAAAAGCACTTCAAATCATCAGAATTCAGAAAGAAGAAAAAGACTTAGCCCATCCAAGGTTTGGGAACTTGTGTTTTTGAATTCTAACATGCCTTAAACCAAGTCCAACAAGTAAAGCCACAGAGTGTTGTTTTAAAGCTTATTTAATTCTATTTATTAAAAAAAAGCCAAGCTTGTTGTGCACTGTTGCTTTTATATTCTAAAGTCAAATTGTTATGCTCATTAGGCTCTGTGGCTTTTGTAGTTTTTATTTTAATTTATTTTTAATTTAAATTGCTGTTTCATTAAAAAAACAAGACTATTGGGAATAGTTGCCCTATTTGATATAAAGCTTTTGGCACAAACATGTTGTTTAATTTAAAGCTTACTTGTTTTTATTCATTAAAAAGCCTAGCTTGGTGTGCACTATTTTGTTTTTCTTTTGTTTGTTTTTATTTATATTGTGATTTTAAAGTAATCTGTTTTGTTATAAAGCTTTTCTGGTAAAAAGACAAAAACAATAAACAACAATTAAACAGTGTTTATAGTGTTTCTAATGCCTGCAGCATCATATGTTGCAAAACGGTTCACAAAGACAATTTGATTTATTAAATAACTCATCTCTTATGCTTTCACATTATGTGACAAAAGAACGAATGACTCGAACTAAATGATTCATTCATTCGCGCATGCGCACGTTATGTAGTGCGGGAGAAGATTAGTTCATTTTTCGAGTCTTCTATCGGGTTTGAGTCGTTCGTTCATCACGTGAAAGACAGAAGCCAATCATATGCATTTAGAGCTGGAAATAGATTTGATCCGTTCATCTCGGGTCATAGATTTACTAGATGTCGCCTGGCCTATTGTTGTCTATTGGAACGAATGCGTCAATAGAGCCACCATTTTAGTACAGGGTAGCGCTCCTTTGAAATGAATGCGGGACCAAGGTGGAGTGGAGGACTGTGGCCATCCAGAGCCAGAGATATACACATATATACATATGATCGGGAATTTTCCCCCGTGGTCAGTACGCAAAAAAATGTAAAAAAAAATTTAATTACGAAAATTATAATTTTACACCACTTTTCTACGTCGATGGATCAGTGACCACACGGGCATTGCCGATAAAGAGTGTGTGTTTGTGTGCATGAAAATGTATTACCCTCCCTCCGTGTTAAATTTGATCTAATCCGTGTCCTGAAACACACCCCCTCTCCTGCTTTCATTTCTCATTCTAACGGAGGGAGCGATTCGTTTGTGAATGAGTCTCCGTTATGAACGACTCGTTCACTTAGCCGACAATAATACAAGTTTCTAGCACAGCAGCGTCTTGTTGTCATATTTCTTTTTCATTGTTTTCTGATTTTATTCAACAAACTAGCATAAGCCTAGAATTCTGTGCAAGTCGATGCTACTTTGCCTTATGGTCAGTGCAGTGAGAGACTGTATTATCATTAATGTTACTTGTTGAGCACAAAAGTTTGTGACATGTAAAAAACGAAATCTTACCTATAAAATGTTCTGTCTTTGTGCTTTGTTTTCTTTGTTTGCTCGTTACTACACCCGTAAGCAGCGCTAAAGTCCAGCATCTTCACATTGGCACACTGTCTCGACTAGTGCGGTTGAATGATGTTTGTCCTGGGAGCACTGTACAAATGTGGCGGCGCTATTGACGCATGCTGAGGGTCCGTATGCGATATCTAGTGTATATATCTATGATCTCGGGTTTGAGTCGTTCGTTCATCACGTGAAAGACAAAAGCCAATCATATGCATTTAGAGCCGGAAAAAGATTTGATCCGTTCATCTCCCGAGTCCTCCGTTTGAGTCATCACACTTTACATGCTGTCACATGATGAGCGAACGACTCAAAAACCCGAAGACTCAAAAGGTGAACTAATCATGGCTTCTTTCGGCTCAGACTGTGTGCATTGGTTAACATTATATGTGACTGTCAGTGTGACGAGAACAAACCACTCAAATTTGACATGAAGAGGTGAGCTAAGCAAAGAGACAAAAATACCATCATAGACAAAAGACCAGGTAAACAATAAATGATTATTTTCTCTTTCTTATAGCATTCCAGTTATGACTTGTTTGTAGTGTGATCAACGTTCGGGCTAGTTGTAGATGTGTTTGGGTGCAAGTCGTAACATTTTAATAATATTTTGGCAAAATGAACGAAATGACTCGAAAAAAGATTCGTTCATCTCGATGAACGAGACTCAAAGGTCCGAGTCAGTAAAATGATCCGAACCTCCCATCACTAGTAAAGAGGACTTGTTTCATTCTATTTCTTTGTTCCAACTTCCAAGTCGCCTATAGCCTATGTTAGTCATGAATAAATTATGTTTAAACATGTATAAACAGCTTATTTATTTCAGACAAAATCTCTGTGTGTGAACACATTTGAGTAATGTTGGGATGTAATTGGGTTTGGGCTTTTAAAAGCTGTTAATCAAATTGTACTTATTGGGCTTAGGAAAAATTCTGTTGGGCTCGGGCCATGTCAGGTCTAAATTTTAAGACTCGATTACAGCTCTACCGCAGACACAAACATATAACCTGTCAGTAGAATGCCAGGAGACATGGTAAGTTTTGTTGTATTTGTTTAGAGAGAGAGAGAGAAAGTTTGGAAACATTAAGATTTGTAAATGTTTTTGAAGGCTCTTCTTTTACAAAGGCTGCATAAAAAGACTTAGCTATTTTTGTGCTGTTTAGATTACAAAATGTATACAATGATCTATTTAAAAAAATATAAAAATTAAAGGTTTCTTCACCTCCAATCTTCAGTCTTCCACAATCCTTTAAAATCATTTTAAAAGGATGATTTGCTCTGACATTACTAATGGTTCTTATTATTTTCAATAATAAAAAAGGTTCATATTTTGTGGAAACAGTAATAGTTGAATTTTCTAGATTAATTGATAAATGGAATTATTGTGCAATTTATTTATGGTAATATAAAAAACAAAGAAGCACAACTGTTTTCGATCCTCTATAATCCTCTGTTATCTGTGCTTAATAATTAATATTGTTTTTTGTATAATTTTGTTACATTTTTGTAGAAGCTGTGATACTGTCACACAATGAGAGGAATTAGACCATAGGCAGAGGTGAGTAGAATAACAAGGCTATTGACAAAAGTCCAGAATCAGGAGTATATGAATAGTAAGGCTTATCTGACTATCCTTAGAGTAGTATACTGAGAGTCCAACAAAGAGATATGGAGAGCGGAATGCAGGAACAAGTGTCCTAAATAGCATCAGGGGTTCTACTAAGCATCACAATGAGAGACTGATTGGGGTATATGTAGGGAGTGACATGAATGAGTGGGTGGTGCTTCAGGTGGAGTGACAGAGGGAGATGGTTGTAGTGACCTACTGACATTACCCCCTCCTCCAGGGACAGCTCCCGATGCCCTGTTGTGATGTTGAGGGCTGGCTATGGTGGAACTCCTGCAGCAGTGTGGGGTCAAGTACATCTTCTCAAGATACCCAGCACCATTCTTCTGGACCATACCCTTCCCAGAGGTATTCCAGGCATCCCATTGATGGCTAGAGTCCAGGATCTCATTGACCATGTACAGTGGGGGAAATAAGTATTGAACACGTCATAATTTTTCTCAGAAAACATTTCTAAAGGTGCTGTTGACTTGAAATTGTCACCGGATCTTGGTAACAACCAAAGAAATACATATATGCAAAGAAAACAAAACTAATTTGTTTACAAATTAAGTTAAGTGTAATAAAATGAAAGGACACAGGGAGGATTAAACACATGAAGAAAAGGTGGTGTAGAAAGGCAGTGAAAGCCCAGACAGCAGCTGAAATTTCTCAGTAGTTAGAAAGCAAACCTCTTTCTCATTGTAAATAAATATCAGCTGCTTTACTCCAACATCTACATTATTAGCATGATGTAGATGAAACCAGGGTGGACATTTTAGAAAGACAATGATCCAAAACACAGCCAAGGAAACTCTCAAATGGTTAGAGAGGAAAAAAAATCAAGCTGTATAATGGCCCAGCCAATCACCTGACTTGAATCCAATAGAAAATACAAAATAAAAATCAGATTTGATAGACTAGACCCACAGAACCATCAAGATTTTTACACTTCGTTTAAGTCTGTGAACATTTTTTTTTCTCCATATGAGAGGCATCTTTAAGCTTCCATCACCAAAAAAGCCTTTCATATATAGTATTAAATATAAACATTTCAGTAGTTCAGTACTTTCTCCTTGTCTTATTCCATTGTAATTACACAAGCATTTATCATTTTTTTTGTTTTGTTTTATTTTTATGTTTGTATTGTTTGGGTTTTTACCAAAATCTGATTCAATTCCATGTCAACAGCTCCTTTAGAAATATTATTTCCAGAAAAAAACATGATGTGCTCAATACTTAGTCAAGGAGCTCTAAAGTTAGTCGAGGTTCAGCTTCAGCTCCAGGGATGTCTGTGGCAAGAAGGGTTGTAACAGTGAAACATGAAAAGGAGAGTGAATACGGTACCTGGGTGGAAGTTAGAGTTGGAAGGTCACTTCGTTAATCTGCTTCAGAATATTGAAGGGACCAATATAGCTGGGCAGCCATAGATATGTCGCATGTGGAGAGCTATACCCTACCCACCCAACGTCAGCAAAGTTCTTGTGTCTACTGCCTGTTGCAGGTGGTGATGAGCTGAGTCCCACACTATCTTGCTCTCTCGAAACCAGTGGTCTACAACTGGCACGTGGAAGGGTTCCTCCATCCAGGGGAACAGTGGGGGCTGGTATCTGGGAACGCACTGAAAGGGTGTTCGGCCAGTAGTATTCTGATGGAGAGAGTTCTGTGTGTACTCAGCCAACAGGAGGAACCTGCTCCAGCTGTGTTGGTCATTGAAGCAGTATGACCATAGGTAACATCCGAGCTCCTGAATCTTTCTCTCAGTCTGGCTGTTGGTCTGTGGATGATAACCGGAAGATAGGTTAACTGAAACACACGAGAGCCCTCCAGACATGAAAGATGTGATGGAATAGGAGGAACATCTGCATTACTCACCTGCTTTAAACTGCCATCCTTCACAATAAACTATATTGTCATCTACTTACCTGAGTCCAGTCCCTTTTGTGACAGAAGGCAGGACCAAACTATCACTTCAGGATGAGCACCGATGCTTTCCAAGCGTTGGTTTATTCACTCAAGCAGGTTTTGAGAAACCCACATCCACCAGCACCACCACCATGGAGCACTTCCATCATCAGCCCATCTTCCATACCATCTGTCAGTGCCAGTCCCATGGCCAGACTAGCGCCATACTCAACATGGTTGTTGTTATATCCCAGTGATTCATCCAAAATTGCTTTAATCATTTCATTTTTCAGCTGAAGTACTGTAATGGGTGGAAACTCTTTGGAATCAGAGAGGTGCTGTCATGCAATCATACAAGCTGTTCATGGATCATTTTGGCTGTACGGTTATGGAAGCATCCGCTGCTGAAGCAGCTCTATCATTTAAAACAAGGTCAGTTCTGTTCAAAAATACTCTCTGAAATTTCACACCCTAGCAGCTGCTAGCTTATGGGATGAATGATCACTCATGACAACTTACCGACAAGGACTTGAATCCTGCCTGAGAATGCAGCTCTTCGCATTAAATGATTATTCCTACAGTCTAGAAAATTTCATCCAACTCTCCATCCGCTGTTTGTCCCGCATGCAAGCCTGTTACGTTGAGTCGCCCCATTGCTCATACAATGTACTCATCCACCAGCCCACATTACTTAGCCCTCCAGAACCAGCACCGGAGCCCATAATACTGGACCCTGGTAGATTATCTGGGACAGAGAGGTTGCGTCGGCTGAATCAGGATCTGTGTTTGTACTGTGGCGTACAGCATTCCCCACACGATCCCAACAATCTTCGGTGAGTGCTAGTATTCCTGTTAAGCAAAATATGCCTCCACTTACTACAAATGTGACTCTTACTGCCCCTAATGTGTCTCTTTCAGGGGTTGCGCTCCTTGACCCCTAAATCAACGTCAGGTGGATCGCATCATAGATGCCATGCCTATTCAGATTGGGTAGTTCCACTGAGGGCTTCACTGCCGATATCATCCTTGGAAGATATGGTTGGTAAGACACAATCCGATGCTCTCTTGAGGTACAGGTGAAATACTAAAATGGGATAAGGTATGTTTTCCTAACTGTTTTTGCAAAATGTCATCGATGATTCAGAAGAAGTCTAACCCATTATCTTTGGAGAACTTCAGTTGAAAGCCCTGTAGACCAACGATCAGTCGAAATTCCCCCCTGATACAAGGCATTTCAGGACGTTTTCTAAGAGCTACCCAGTTGCCCCACTCCTGATTCATCTGGATCCTAAACTACCCTTCATCGTCAAAGTTGATGCGTCCACTACAGGAGTGGGTATAGTTACAGGAATCAGTAACCAGGAACTCTTGGCTATTAAATTTGCCCTGGAAAAGTGGATACATTGGCTGGAGGGGAGTAAACATCTCTTCATTGTGTTAACCGACCTCAAGAAATTGCAATATCTTCGAGAAGCTCGTCGCCTGAACCCCAGACAAGCCAGATGGGCACTGTTTTTCACACTCTTTAACTTCTCAATTTCCTATGTCCCAGATTACAAAAATGTGAAAGCAGATGTACTTTCTTGCCTTTATGGATCTGAAGAAGTTTCTCCGGAAAAGGAACCCATCAACAGTCACTTGATTGTAAGTCCCATTGAGTGGGAATCTGCTCCAGCCTTGAACCAGAACAACTCCGGCCTGTCCCGGCTGTCCACTGGATCTCCAGTTTGTCCCCAACACTCAATGGACTCCTCTAATTCACTCCATCCACACATCACTGGGCACTGGTCACCCGGGGGTCAACGAGACCCTTTCACTACTTAAAGATCGATTCTGTTGGCCCGAGATGGCCCAGGACATAAGAAGATTTATGCAGAGGTGCAAGGACTGTGCCATGTCCAAAACTCCACGTCATCTTCCTGCTGGTAACCTTGTACCTCTGCCCATCCCGAAACGCCCATGGTCACATCTAGGAGTGTATTATATGACAGATCTCCCAGCATCTGGAGGTAGCACATGCAATTTTTTCATAGTCGATTGGTTCTCCAAGTTCTGTAAATTGATTCCCCTGCCAGGTGACCTGCTGCTATGGTTACTGCAGATTTATTGTTTAATCATGTGTTTTGTTATTATGGACTCCCAGTAGATAACGTCTCAGATCGTAGACCCCAATTTATCTCCTGGGTATGGCAAGCCTTCTTCTGACTCCTAGATGTGACTGTCAGTCTGTCCTCTGGATACCATCTCCAGAACAATGGATAGACTGAGAGAAAGATCCAGGAAGTGGGGTGATTCCTACAAACTTTCTGCCACAGCCACTAGAATTCCTGGAACCAATTCCTAGACTGGGTCAAGTATGCACAGAATTCCCTCAGACAACCCACTACTGGACTCACGCCCTTCCAGTGCAAAGTCGGTTACCTGCTGCCCCTATTTCCATGGTCAAGGGAACCATCTGACGTCCCTGCAATGGATCACTGGTTCTGGGAGAGTGAGAGAATCTGGGACTCAGCTCATCACCATCTTCAAAGGGTGATTTGAAGACACAAGACTGCGGCGGACCTTCGCAGAGCGCAGACACCAGATTTCAGGGTTGGTCAAAAGGTCTGGTTATCTACAAGGGATATGAGTCTTCGGCAGCCATGTAAAAATCTGAGTTGGTCTCTTCACCAGTGAGAAGAGAATCAATCCAGTCACTTATTGCCTTCACCTAACCCCTGAGAATCGTATCCAACCCACATTTCACATTTCTCTCCTCAAACCCTACCACTCGCCCCTCTCTGTTTCCACAAAACCTGGTCCCAGAGAAGAACCCCTTCCTCCTATCCTGGTAGAAGAAGGGCCAATTTATCAAGTTTGTGAAATCATGGATTCCAGACAACGTGGGTGTAGGATTGAATATCTGGTGGACTGGGATGGTTACGGACCTGAGGAAAGGTCATGGGTTCCCTGTGATGATATCCTGGACCCAGTCCTCATGGAAGAGTTCTATGCATCAAATCCTGATCATCCTGCACCACGAAGCCAAGGTAGACCCCCCCCATTATATCAAGTCTTTAGGCGGTCTGGAGACTGCCATGGAGCAGGGGTAATGTCACAGTCAGATCAGGTTCTCCCCCCAATCAGATCACCGTTACCCAAATACTGATTACTCACACACCTGAACATCATTACCATCATCATCCCCTGCACAATAAAGTGCCCTCACACAGTTCACTCAGCATCCGGCCTCATCGCTTGACAGAAAAGAAAAAAAACTCCATTACACAGTCAGTGTTGATACTCTAAGCTAAATTACTTACCTTCCTTGTCTTCTGTGATCTCCAGTGTTTCCTTGTCTCTGTTCCTAGTGCTGTGGTCTTCCTGGTTCTTCGTCTGGTCATCGTCCTGGTCCTCGTCATCGGTTCCTGTCTCCATTATCCTCCTGCAAATGACTATAACCGGGTTTCTGTCATCCACATCATACTCTTGGAACATCTACTTCACCTGCATTACTCACCTGCTTTAAACTGCCATCATTCTTATTAAACTACTTACCTGAGTCCCGTCCCTTCTGTGACAGAAACAGTGTTCCTAGCATAGTTCGGGAGGCAGACACAGACATAGTCTAAAACTAGACTAAATACACATCTTTTTGCATTAGCATACACATAAAACACAAATGCATAACTTTTGAAATTCAAATCCTCTAAAGGTTCGTATCCTGAGCAGATGCTGTGGTGGTCATGGATGAGTAGAGAGCATGAGACTGATTCCTGCTAAGATCCCAGTGACAGACGAGTCTTCACATTGATCCCGTGGGTTAGCCTGAGTACCCGCTGGTGACCTACACAGACCCGTAGCTTCTCCACGAAGGACGCCCTACATTCTCAAGCCTCCGATGCCTAGACTGCAGCTCTGCACAAGAAGTTTGCCCAGAGGAGAACTGGCTGTGCCTTTTTTTTTCTCTAGGTTTTTTTTCTTCACTTTCATCAATTGGTGAAGTTAGTTCCTTGACACTGTCGCCACTGGCTTGCTTGGTTTGAGACTTGTGGAGCTGCGCATGGTTGGGTTTGCTCTTCAGTGTTTTGGGTTTCAGCAGTGACATTTATATTACACTGAACTGAACTAAACTGATCTTCATCTGTGAAAACTGGATTGAAGCAATTTGATTTTACTAAAACTTCATGTATGTTAAGCTGCTTTGACACAATATACATTGTAAAAGCAATATAGAAATAAAGATTAATTTAATTGAATGTTGGCGTGGTGTGACTGGTGCTTACAATATGGCAACATGTCCTGATGGTGTTAATCTTTGATATTCTTCACATGCTCACAAACACCAAGGTTCTGTGGTAATTTAATAGGCATCTGAATCCACAACTATGAGTTTCTAAAAAGATAAATCCAAAAGTTGTTTTGTATATCCTTTTTGCAATGACAAAACAGACTACTGCCACCTGCAGTACATTCTCTCACATAGGTGCAAAGCGCCAGAGATGGGAAGTAACGAAGTACAAATAATTTGTTACTGTACTTAAGTAGATATGTCTGGTATCAGTACTTTACTCCACTATTTGTTTTTTTTGACAGCTTTTTACTTTTACTCCTTACATTTTTACACAAATATCTGTACTTTCTACTCCTTACATTTTTTTAAACCACGGTCATTACTTTAGTTTTCAAATGTTTGGTGGCATGATCTATATTATTTCTTGTCATTGCACAATTTGAGCGCCTTTTTGATGCAATCAATCTATTTTTCATCAACCAAGGCTAACACGCACCTTATGTAGGCTAGTTTATGAAGCTTACTTTGAGAAAAGCAAGGATGACTACGCAGATGAGACAGAGCAAGACGGCAAATATAACATGACTGATGCTGCCCTGTTTATATGGTAATAAGACACATTTTGCTCAATCAGATCACAGGTAAACAAAAGAGACACGTTCCAGTTAAAAAATATGCCATGTAAATGCTTAATGTTAGAATCTTTTGTCCACTTACGATTATTGCGCGACATTTCTCTGGTCTTTCAATCTAATACCGCGAAAAAAGTTTTTCTTTTTTGTAAAGATTTGTACATTTAATACTAAAACAATCAAATACTCTATAAAAACTTTATGCATTGAGATTTATTTCCTTTATTTCCGATGAGTTAATATTTCCTAATACAGAATTTTACAGTTTTGCAGTTTATTTAATAGATTTTTTTAATTGAAAATATTTTACAACAACAAAAGTAACTATACTGGGCAATAATAAAAATATAATGCAAAAGACCCTGAATTTATCATGTGAAAAAAAGATCATGCACATGTTTTGTAGGTTGTAGTCAAGCTGGTGTATGTTGCTTTTAGCATAGAATAAATGTATTAACAGAACTAATGTTTATCTATTAAATACAATATCCACAAAACCCAGGAAAAAAAAAAACATTGAAATATTAGGATATGTACCAGAGCTGCTTTTTGAAGAGAATAAAGCAGATTTAGCCTAATTCAAAAAAATACTTTGCAGTCAAATACAATAAGTATTTTAGCAAAAAAAAAAAAATCTATATATTTTGGACAGAATTCAATGTAAAATGTAATACATTAAGATAGACAGGCCTACAGAATTATTTTTACAGTGTATGAACATGAATGGGGCAGTGCGGTGGCGCAGTGGGTAGCGCTGTTGCCTCACAGCAAAAAGGTCGTTGGTTTGAGCCTCGGCTGGGTCAGTTGGCATTTCTGTGTGGAGTTTGCATGTTCTCCCCGTGTTCGCGTGGGTTTCCTCCGGGTGCTCCGGTTTCCCCCACAGTCCAAAGACATGCGCTATGGGTGAATTGGGTAAGCTAAATTGTCCATGTGTATGTGTGTGAATGAGAGTGTATGGGTGTTTCCCAGTGATGGGTTGCAGCTGGAAGGGCATATGCTGTGTAAAACATATGCTTGATAAGTTGGCGGATCTAGTACCTACCTATCCTCACTCACTATCCTTTAGTTTAGGCCCTGATTTATCAGGGGTCATCACAGCAGAATGAACCTCCAATTATTCCAGCATATGTTTTACGCAGCGGATGCCCTTCCAGTCGCAACCCAGTACTGGGAAGCACCCACACACTCTCACATTCACACATGCACTTATACACTATGGCCAATTTAGTTTATCTATTCACCCATATCATACGTATTTGGACTGTGGGGGAAACCGGATATTTACCTATCTAGTGAAACTAAAACATGTAGTAGTATGGGTACTTTTTACTTAAGTACATTTTTGAGGTCGTACTTCTTTACTTTTACTTGAGTACAAAAGTGTAATCAGTACTTCAACTTTTACCAGAGTCGTTTTAAACATGAGTATCTGCACTTCTACTTTAGTAAAGGATGTGTGGACTTTTGCCATCTCTGCAAAACGCATATTCTAGTTTCAGTGAGCTTTCGTCTGTTTGGTGTGTTCCCACACAGATTTTTGGCCAGCACGGGACCAGAAACAGCTGTCATGAGGCTACAATACAGGCAGTTTTTGGTGCCGCTTCTTTGATGTCGGCTTGGTGTGTTTCAGGCTTACAATATCCCAACATGTCCTGATAGTGTTAATCTTTGATATTCTTCACATGCTCTTAAAAATAAAGGTGGCAGGAAAAACCAAAAAAAGGTGTTTTCACAATGATGCCTTATGCCACCCTATTCAGGTGGTCATTATTTCTCAGGAGGGTTTAAGAGATTCTTACTATTTACAGGGGTTAGTTGGTGATTTTATAGCAGTAATTGTATTCTCATATAACATTATATTCTCTTGTAAAAATCCCTAGTTAAAGGACCTATTTTTTTTGACAAACACCAAGATTGTGTGGTAATTTAATATGCATCTGAATCCACAACTCTTGAGAGTTTCCACAAAAGAGTTTCTAAAGAGGATCAATCCAAAAGTTGTTTTGTGAATCCTTTTTGGCCACTGAAATGTATCTTACACTTGCACTTTTGCTTCAGTAAATCGACATCATCTGCATTAGAAATGGTGACTTACATTACAGAAGTGCTAGAAAGTTTGTCTCTGTAGTACAGACTGTTTATCACTGACTAGCTGTTTTTTTTTTTTGTTGTGGTCCTCTGTAACTGGCTGTTGACACTATGACAGTCTTGCCTGTGCTGATACCAATGCCCTGTGTGTGAATCTAGAATGATTTTGATCAGGAATAGAGCTAAATTTGAGGATCCCATGTATTAATAGTATCTGATTGAGTGTGTGAATGATCATGAACATAAGATTACAAACATCCACTGAAATGTTGTCTTCATCCAAAAGTATGTTTAATCACAAAGGACTGAGGTCAACTACCACCTAAATAGGGCTACAGAAGAACTATAAGATTTTTTTTATTCACAAAGTAAACATTTAGTTTTTCATAGTGCGAAAAATTTTATAATGTAAATAAAACTTTTCCACTGTAAAGAATCTTTTGTGGAATGCAAAGTTTACACACATTTATTATTGTGCAGGTTACTGCAAGGTTGAGTTTGTGCTTAACAATTAACAAATAAAAAATAGGAGAGCAAACTGAAACATCTAATCATTTTTTTCCTGAATTGTTGTTTACCCACATTCCACTTTTGGAGTGGAAATGATGGAAAAAGTTTTTCAGATGAAGTCGTTCCACCTCTAACCCATTCCCTAAGACTCTGAAAGAGAAAAATAGACAATTATGTAGATACAATAAAGATCTACTGTTCAAAGAGATAAAGATGTTTTAAAGAATAAAAAAATAATGATATAAAACAGGTTTAATTGTTCTTTTCCCTGTATATTTTTTGCGTGATATTATTTACCAAAATAATCACGACAGGCATATTTAGAACAAGAATTACAACATGTTTAAGGATCACAGTGAATCCCCAAAATATTAATAAATAGTCATTCTAAGTCTTTAAACTTTCCCTTTATCTAACCACCAAATTTTACAAATACTGTCAGCAAGTTTTACCATTTATAATATAATTATATTAATATGAATTCTCTTTCCTCTTCATATTTATTCTCACATTTAATAAACTATGCTAGCATTATGCTTATCTGGTACACCAATTCATGATTTAACAAGTTTACCCTTATTCTTTCTTTTACCCTTATTCTTATTTCTACTCACTCCATGTAGAATTATGAAACAATAAAAAAAACAATAAAAAGATTTGCAGTGGGGGAAATAAGTGTTCAACAAGTAATAATTTTTTCTCAGAAAACATATATCTGACTTGACATTTTCACCAGATTTTGATAACCAAAGAAATACATTTATGAAAAGAAATCAAATCTAATTAGTTTACAAATTAAGTTTTGTGTAATAAAATGTAAATGTAATTTTGTGGCTCAGTGGTTAGCACTGTCGTCTCACAGCAAGAAGATCGCTGGTTTGAGTCCTAGCTGGGCCAGTTGGCATTTCTGTGAGGAGTTTGCATGTTCTCCCCATGTTTACTTGGGTTTCCTCTGGGTGCTCCGGTTTCCCCCACAGACATGTGGTACTTTGAATAAACTAAATTGGCCATAGTGTATGAGTGTTTCCCAATACTGGGTTGCGGCTGGAACGGCATCTGCTGTGTAAAACATATGCTGGAATAGTTGGCGGTTCATTCCGCTGTGGTGACCTCTGAAATGGGAGGTGTAGAAAGGCAGTGAAAGCCCAGACAGCAGCTGAAATCTCTCAGTAGTTCTTCAGCAACCCTCTGCCCTTCCTCATTGTAAATTTAATATTAGCTGCTTCAGATCAACATCTACATTAGCAGAATGATGAAGATGAAACCAGAGTGGAAATTTCAGCAAGACAATGATCCAAAACACAGCCAAGGAAACTCTCAAATAGTTTCAGAAAAAGAAAATCAAGCTGTAGAATGACCCAGCCAATCACCTGAATTGAATCCAATAGAAAATACAAATAAAAATCAGTTTGGATAGACAAAACCCACAGAACCATCAAGATTTTTACACTGTTGAAGTCTGTGAAAAAATCTCACCTGAGCAATGCATGTGACTTCACTCCCCATATGAGAGTCATCTTTAAGTTGCCATGTTGCCTTGAGGCTGTGTTTTGGATGGAATGTCCACTCTGGTTTCATCTTCATCATCCTGCTAATGTAGATGTTGGACTGAAGCAGCTAATATTAATTTACAATGAGAAAGGGCAGCAGAGGGTTGCTGAATAACTTCTGAGAGATTTCAGCTGCTGTCTGGGCTTTCACTGCCTTTCTACCTTTCTTCATGTGTTCAGTACTTTTTTCCTGTGTCACTACATTTTATTACACATAATTTAATTTGTAAAGTAGTTAGATTTGTTTACTTATATATATATTATTCATTCATTCATTCATTCATTCATTCGTTCGTTCGTTTTCTTTTCGGCTTAGTCCCTTTATTAATCTGGGGTCGCCACAGTGGAACGAACCGCCAACTCATCCAGCATATGTTTTACGCAGCGGATGCCCTTCCAGCCACAACCCATCACTGGGAATATATATATATATATTATTTATTTATTATTATTTATTATTATTATTATTATTATTATTATTATTTTTTTGGTTCTTATCAACATCTGGTGAAAATTGCAAGTCAACAGCACCTTTAGAAATCTGTTTTCTGAGAAAAATGGTGACGTGTTGAATACTTATTTTCCCCACTGTATATATGACTGTTCTTCATATATAAATTCTTCAAAAGTTATAATTCCGATAACTGCAATTTTTTTTTTAAATAGCATAAAATGACACGTGTGCACATTGAAACACTAGCATATTTTTTTTTTATTTAAAAAATAATTGGCTTTTATTACCGGTCTAGTAACTCCCAGTCTTCACCTCCCCATTTGTCCTTGAATTCTATGGTGTTCATGCCACCAATACGGTCCATGTCAGACTTGTAAATTCCTATCAGTCCATAACCAGCAGTTTCCCAAAAACCTGTGGAACAGTGTAAATATTTTAACTTAACCAAAAGTACACTGAGAAAAGTTTATGTCCCAGTTAATTGAAAAAGTAGACCGTGAATGGCCAGGTCAATTATCTAAACATTCTTAAATCATGATACAATCACCTGGAAATTTACCAAATATTATACTTATTTTATGAACAAATAATCAAAGATAATTAGGCTCAAAACAAGAAAAAAATATAGTTTTCAGTTTGTTAATTTTATCACCCACTTAAAACCATCCTAATGTTGTTTTATTTTAGAAAACAAGAAAAAAATCATGAATGTATCTGTTTTTTTTTTTTTTTTTTAAGAAAAAAAAGGACCCCCAGTATGAACTAGTTTGGCAAAGTACCACCACATACAAGGCAGGAAAATCACCCTTAGGATTTTGACAACAACAACCAAAAATCACATTAAACTTAATTGTTCACATTATACATTTCCTTGAAAAGGCAGGTTTGCAAATATATGCAAAAAGAGACCAGTCAGAATTAACAATTCAAATATCTTCACTGTCAGTGATTTTGCTTGATTCTGGTTGTTTCTCTACTGTTCCAAGCCAAAATAAATAAAGTCTATAAGCAACTGGGATCCGCAAATCCAAGTTTTTTTAATCTATGATTATTTTGACCTCTTTTACACTTAGTATTAAGATGCATTTTCATCATTCTGACAAGTGGCCAACTCTAAACACAGGTATTTTTTGAAAGAGTCTTTTCACATGATGAAAACTCTTGATCCCTTGCATGGAATTACTGGTTTTATTCCTAAACTTACTGCTGCAATTCTGTACATATATTTTGTTATTATTGTAAACATTGAATAAAAGGATTAAGGTATATTAAAAAAATACTTTTTAATGTATATGCACACTAAAATGGGGGAAAAAATTTATTATGCATTAAGAATTAATTATCAGCAATAAATAAAGGAAATAGTATAGTTTTACTTACATTTCTCATTTGCTAAAGAATATTTGGTAACATTATAAAAGCTGCACAATATGAATCATTTATTAGCATTAGCAAATTAATTCATTATTTGTCAAACATTAACTGTACATTATTAGACATTTGTAAGCAGTTTATAACTACAGCTGCAAATGCTGTATTCTTGACGTATAAGCACATGCATAATGTGTTTAATGATTATATTTTCATAATTTGTACATGATTACATTTTCATTGCTAAATTGTGTATTGCATTATTTACAAAGCAGGTATTTAAGAGTAGTTGGTGGTTTTTAAGATCAGGATTAATAAACTATTCAAATGAACATTTATGCATCTTATTTTGGCATAAACCAAAAGTTACTCTCTGTGTTTATAAATGCAAAATTTTTGTGTCCTAATCTAAAGTGAGTGCTATTTATGCTTTGCAAATCCTTTACAAATGCAATCTTGCAAACTTACTTTGCTGAATAACAGAATTGTCACAATGCAACAAACTTTTAGAAAACAACAGCAATATAATAATTGAATAATATAACAATATGATAAAACATTTCAGTGCTCTTAAATACCTGCGTTGTAAATAATGCAGTAGATAATTTAGTAATGAAAACTTAATCATTAACAAAGTATGAAAATACAATCAATAAGCACATTATATACACTCATCGGCCACTTTATTAGGTACACCTTACTAATACCAGGTTGGACTCCCTTTTGCTTTCAGAACTGCCTTAATCCTTCATGGCATAGATTCAACAAGGTACTGGAAATATTCCTCAGAGATTTTTGTCCATATTGACATGATAGCATCACGCATTTGCTGCAGATTTCCATGATGCGATTCTCTCGTTCCACCACATCCCAAAGGTGCTCTATTGGATTGAAATCTGGTGATTGTGGAGGCCATTTGAGTACAGTGAACTCATTGTCATGTTCAAGAAACCAGTCAGGGATGATTCGCGCTTTATGACATGGCGCATTAGCCTGCTGGAAGTAGCCATCAGAAGATGGGTACACTGTAGTCATAAAGAGATGGAGATGGTCAGCAACAATACTCAGGTAGGCTGTGGAGTTGACATGATTCTCAGTTGGTACTGATAGGCCCAAAGTGTGCCAAGAAAATATCCCCCACACCATTACACCACCACCACCACCAGCCTGAAGGGTTGATATAAGGCAGGATGGATCCATGCTTTCATGTTGTTTATGCCAAATTCTGACACTACCATCTGAAGCAGCAGCAGCAGAAGAAATCGTGAGCCTGTGCGAATTGTAGCCTCAGTTCCCCTTCATATGGGAACTCCAACGTGTGTCTGGAACCAGACATATGGGAGTACGTCAGATAACCAATCACTCTGAAGAGTAAGAAAACGGGCCAATGAATGCCAAAATGAATCACAGCTGACAGTGATTAGCCATTAGTGCTATATAAGCTGCCAGCTGAGAAGCGAGCACTAGAATTTAGCTTTCAGTGCCTCTCACGAGACTGAAGACACTCTATCTGCCAACCTGATTTCAAGACTGAAACCAGTTTACTCACCAGTGCGGGAGATGACGCTACAGCGGCGGTCGATCTGGGCTTCCTGTCCCCTGGGCGTTTCGCTGGTGTGCACAAAAGATGGAGGCGAGGTTGGGGAGACGAGGAGCGGGTTTCGAGACAGAGCGCGGTGGACTTTGGTGACCTATCAGTAGATGGTTAACACCGTCACTCAGGCTAGAGCACCCTGTATAGGCAAGCCTATGCCCTGTAGTGGAGTCTATTCGTTGTGTGGAGCTCTTCTCTCTCAGAAGAACCCCGGACATGCCAGATTAGTGTTGTGTTTTCTTCCTTCAGGATAACTGGAGCACAGGCTGTCACCCTCCACACTGAAGGTTTGGCGTGCTGCCATCCCCGCTCTCTGTGGGGCGGCGGATGGTAGCGCGCTGGGAAAGCATAACCTCCTCAGAGGCGCATGGCATGAGATGGTTAATTCCATCCCTGTCCCCCTCTCTTGCCCTCTCGGGATCTCTCTAGCCCCAGCGGTTATGGTTAGGTCCATTAAGCCACTTGACTCAGTATCTTTAAGTTTTCTGTCCATGAAGGCAGCTCTGCTGGTCGCGTTAGTATCATTCAGGAGGGTTAGGATTCCGGTGGCATTTTCGGTCAACGAATCGTGCCAGGAATTCGGACCGGCCTACTCTCACGTTTACCTGAGACCCCGGTTCAGCTTGTGCCAAGGTTCCTACCACCCCTTTTAATATTAAAAGTGGTAGTGAGCCTGCAAGCGCTGTCTGCGGAGGAGGCAGACCCAGCCCTTTCATTGCTATGTCCGCGCACTGCGCTTAATGTGACACATAGAGCATACGTCTTTAAGCAGCTCTTTTCTGTTATGATCGGCAGAAGGGAAGTGTTGTATCAAAGCAGAGGTTGGTCCATTTTATAGTTATGCCATTGCCTTCGCTTCATGTGCCAGGGCGAGCTGTGTCCCCCGGGAGAGAGAGCACACTTAAAAAAAAAAAATAATAAAAAAAAAAAAAAAAAGCAAGTGCCTCCTTTTCGGCGTGATTACGCAGCGCCTTTTAACAGATTATTAGAGTTGCGGGCTGGGCGACACTTAACACATTCATGAGATTTTTAAATCCTCGAGTGAAGTAGGTTTCCTCCCGATTACTGGGTTACTTCAGTCAATCGGGATGAAATTAAGCTCGGTGTCAAAAACGCTTGCTGCGCCATGCTCCCTAACCCAGAGATACGTGCGCTTTTTCTATTCTGCTAGTAAGTTTCCCGCTTGGCGAACCCTAGAGAATTCCTCCGAGGCCCCCAGCACCCAACTCAGTGGAGGAGCCGGGTGCCTGACTCAGTGTGATGTCTGGTATGCCCACTCTTGGTCTACCCACATGCTGAGGTTCAGTGCCAGCTATGCGCGGTCCCTGATGGTGATCCCATATGCCTATTTCAGCCACGGAGTGTTTCCCCTGACCAGGCGGACCCGTGTCTTCCCTACCCGCTAACCAGCTAATCATATGTAGCACTCCCCCTCCATAGGGCTAGTCCATATGTTCTTATTGCCATCAAGTCTCCCCTCTTGGGTAGCAGGTGGTCTCTGCAGCGTCCTCCCCCTTCGGGGACTGGCACGCTTTCCCAACGTATTTCTAAAATCCCTAGACTATATTACCTAGGTAAAAGCACATTTACGACCCCCGATCTAAATTCTAATTATTCCCATGTAATGGTAATTAAGGGCCTAGGGGACGTTGGAAGGTTGCGCTCTTGGTGATGCTTGTGCACTCACGCTATGCTTGGCAAACTTCACATCAGGAGCGTGATGGGCTTAGCTGCTGTGGCATTTTCCATACACTCTCCCATATGTCTGGTTCCAGACACACGTTGGAGTTCCCATTTGAAGGTTACGTCTGTTACGTCCTGGTTACGTCTGTAACCCACGTTCCCCGAATAGGGAACGGAGACGTGTGTCTCCACTGCCACAGCACCTGAGTCTCCAGCTCTTAGCTGAGTGATCGGCTCTTCAGCAGGCAAATTCTAGTGCTCGCTTCTCAGCTGGCAGCTTATATAGCACTAATGGCTAATCACTGTCAGCTGTGGAGCTGAGCTCTGCCAATTCATTTTGGCATTCATTGGCCCGTTTTCTTACTCTTCAGAGTGATTGGTCATCTGACGTACTCCCATATGTCTGGTTCCAGACACACGTTGGAGTTCCCTATTCGGGAAACGTGGGTTACGGACGTAACCAGGACGTTTCCTGTTCTTAGCTGACAGGAGTGGCACCCGGTGTGGTCTTCTGCTGCTGTAGCCCATCCTCCTCAAGGTTCGACGTGTTGTGTGTTCAGAGATGCAGCAGATCGTCTTGACCATGTCTACAAGCCTAAATGCATTGAGTTGCTGCCATGTGATTGGCTGATTAGAAATTTGTGTTAACAAGCAGTTGGACAGGTGTATCTAATAAAGTGGCCGGTGAGTGTATATATTTAATTGTGTATATAAAAAAATAAAACTGTACCACTTCCAGAGAGGTGATCAAAACATATTTAATATGTTTTAATGCTTTAATCACTCAAAATGTGCAACACATTGTCAAATGTATTCAAACAGCTAAACGTGCAAAAGTGATGAAATAAAGATTTAGATGAAATCTGAACATTACTGGTCACAAGAAATGCATTTGAACAGGTTAATTCCAGACAAAAATCAGTGGGCTTTTGAAAATAAAAATCAATACCATTTGGGGTTCTTGGAGAAGCACCACAATCCAATCTCATCACAACAGGGGCATAAACCATCTTTCCCTCAACACAGTGTTTTCGTATACTGTTTAATATTGTCACTGGATAGTAGAGGTGCAGGTCACACAGAAACAAAATGCTGTGCTCATCCTGAGGGGAAAAACAAAATGAAAACACACTCTATATAATATATCTATTCAATGACCCAAAACTGCTTCAACGAATAGGAAATATGAAACGTGACAGTTTTTGATTGTCAAAATGAGGTTACCTACTTCAACAAGATCTATTCCAGCCTGAAGTCCACCTGATCTCTCAAAATTACCCCCCATCTTCTTCAATTTGTAACTGTGTGTTTAAGGTGTGCATGTTGACAACATTAGCCATAATACTTTTTGACAAAAAAAATTGTATGTGCAAAAAACAACAACTGTGTTTTACCTGGGTAATTTTGCCTTTTTGAGTCTTTTCTCAATATTTATGTCAGAGCTGTTGTAATCTACAATTATTACATCAAAGTTTTTGTCCCCAGTTGCTTTGTACATTTTTTCCATTTCACGAATAAACTGTATGATCCATCTGGCTTGATCTTTCACTGTTGGAAGGCAAATGAACATTACAATTATAACTTGTACACATGCATGAACAATATCTGATGATAAGCATGAGCTGTCACATTCAATTTAGTAACAGTGCATTCACTTTGTACTGTCGGCAGGGTTCTTAAATTAAACATTGAAGGGTTCTATTATTACAAGATAAAAATATCACTGTAAAGTTTTAGCTTAAAATACCCCAAATATTTATTATTCCATGTTGTAAATGCCCCCTTTTTGTCTAGAAGCAAAAAAGCAGTTTTCCTTTTGTGTCTCTTTAAATGGAAATAAACTGCTGCTCCCTTTGTTTGCAAAATGGGTCTGGGCCTTGTTGTGCTTCAGTTATTAAGGCAAAAACAAACACGACAAAACATGTTTGTTTTTATTATCATCATGTCCATTCCGAGTGGACATTCTATAAACAGCTTTCACACACATGAAAATAAATGTTTTTGAAATTAAAACTTTATTTTATAGTTTAAAGAATTAAGAACTATAGACATCCATTTTAGGCACTATGTTTTTTCTCTGTCTACTGAATAAATGTACATTTATTTATTTTATTTTTAGCATATTTATTTAAATGTCTAGTGGGTCCCAATTATTGGGTTGCCTTAACCAATGTGTACTTATTGTATAAATACATGTTTTACATTGTACTTATGTAGGGATGGATTTTACTCAGACTTAAAATGTGCCATGTAATAAAACAACAAAAACTCTGGAATCTGGAGAAAAGGGCCCAGGATAGACTTTGACACCCTTTGCCCTCTTTCCTGAACTTTTCTTCTCCTCTGGTATTGATAAATACTCAGGTGTGACTGGTAACAAGGTTTTGTTCACTATCTTTGATCAATTTTGATTAAATCCCAACAGATGAGTAAATCTTTAAGTCACTGGTTAACTTTGACAAAATAACCATTCATTGCTCTCCTAGGGTATTTAAAGAGAAGGACGAAATGTCTCGGGGTCGCAAGTCTGTATCCAGACCGGCCCGTAGTAAAGAGCTCTCAAGCCCAACACTATGTATAATTTGGATTTTTCCTTTGAGTAATTGATGTAGTACATTTCTGAATTGGCTTTTTATTGTTTAAATTCTATAATTGGCATGATACATTTTCATCTGGAAAATAAAGTGTTAAGTTTTGATTCATTCTGAATTCTCCTGAAATCTTTTATATCCAGTAGATTAAGTGGAGTCTGCGCTTCCATTATGTTTGTGACATGATTATATTGATTGTTAAGACGCATTTTACTGTACGGAGCAGTTTGGCACGACAGCATGAAGATCTTTTAATCATTTAATCACTGATATTAGCAAGTTGTATTAAAATGACTAAATAAACTATTCTTTTAGGATGAGTGAGCAGTAGGCAACCAGACTATTTGAGTATTAGTTAACCCTACATCCTCTGACTAACTTCAGAGTGTCAAGATAATGTCCGTGAGAAGAAACGCAATCCCGGGGCTTGGAACTCTAAGTGGCGTTTGGTCCCTAATGAACATATAACTGAAGAGTATGGGATCAGAGATAAATCAAACTCTAACTTGTGTCATAAATGATGAATGTGATCCGTTCTTACAATTAGAAATACAGTCTAAATTTGACGGTCACTTAAAATTGGAGTCAGATTAAATTCGGAGCTGTAAAACAAATATGAATAAATTCTAATAAATAACAGAATTCTTTTTAGAAGCACTAGAAAAGGCTGACACGCATTTAACCTTCGACCATGCTGTTAGTTTCGTCATTGGGCTAATAGGTGGATTCTTACACTTATGCCTGATTAAATATCTGCATGTAGCTACATCTGTAATTATTCATTCATTCATTTTCTTTTCGGCTTAGTCACTTTATTAATCTGGGGTTGCCACAGCGGAATGAACTACCAACCTATCCAGCACATGTTTTACGCAGCGGATGCCCTTTCAGCTGCAACCCATCACTGGGAAACACCCATACACTCTCATTCACAGACATACACTATGGACAATTTAGCTTACCCAATTCACCTATAGCGCATGTCTTTGGACTTGTGGGGAAAAACGGAGCACCCGGACCCGTTTTTTTTTTTTTTTTTAATCTCTGTCCACACAAAAACGCATGTTATGGGCACACCAAACCAACAGGTGAAGATAATGACACTTTATGCTGGGTTCACATGTGGAATCAAGTATTGCAAACAAAATTGCAAACATGAGAACAGAGGCAGATTACCATTCTATGGTGCGAATGACACAGAATACGTGATGCGTTTGCCTCCACACAACTACACTGTACCTGGAGTTTTGGAAAATCTTGGAAACAGTTTTCAGAAAGTTTTGGTTCCAGTCACCCGATTCTCTATTTTTGTTTGGACAAACAGCAAAACCGCATTGAAAATAGTGCTGTTTTGAAAATACAAATTTTCAGGTGGACAGGGCCTAGAGATAAAATAAAGATTTAATGGCCGCAAAATTAAAAGGCAAATACATATAATTACTATCACCTGCAACAATTATATGAACAGTAGCAGATGGATTCCAGTTGAAAGCTTTTGGACTGCAGAGAAGTGCTGGTTTTGACGAATTTTCATCTTGTGCATAAATGTAATGTGAAATAAGGACATTGTGACCCTGTTGGTCCACAAGTTCCAGTTCCACTAGATAACGGCTGCCCAAGTCCTTGTCTTCACGCTTCACAACATTCACCACACGCAACAGGGAGTAGCCTCTGTGGAGATGAGAGAACATATCTATAACATATACTATATTATAGAACATATACTATATAATACCAATGGTATATGTGGGACCACACCTGTATTGTACTATCATGTTGGAACAGAAAAATGTGCTTATTCTGTCAATTGACTCTTGTTTTAAATACTTTTTAGAGATTAACTTTAACCAGCTTGTAAAGACTTACAGACCTAACAGACACAACTGCTCATTTACGCAAACATTTGCTGCAACATTCGGATGGTACGGTCAGAATTTGGCAGCAACATCTCAGGCTTGACATTATCTTATTTTGATCACCAGTAGCTGTGGCTAGTAGTTTTCCAAAGTTACTAGCCACTTGGCATTTTCACTTGCCACAATTTTGTTGTTGGTAAAATAAATTGTATATTCTTAAATTTGACTTTATCATGCTAAAATTACTTGATTTATGTTATGTTATGTCCACATAACTTGTGTGTGTTGTGTATGACCTTGATGTTAAGGCTGGACAGAAAAACGCAGAACAGAGAATGCCACAAATAATAGTTTATTTGTAAAGATCATAGATAACTAAGGCAGCTGCAGTTCGCCAGCCGTCACTGGGGGAACACAGACTGGATTAAGGCAACAGAAACTTTACCCTCACAATAATCTGGCAATTAGCCTCCATAACAAGTAGGTACAGTGCATCCGGAAAGTATTCATAGCGCTTCACTTTTTCCAAATATTTTTCATGTTACAGCCTTATTCCAAAATGGAATTAAATTCATTTATTTCCTCAAAATTCTACACACAATACCCCATAATGACAGTATGAAAAAAGATTTTTTGAAATTGTTGCAAATTTATTAAAAATAAAAAACCTGAAAAATCACATGGACATAAGTATTCACAGCCTTTTCTGTGAAGCTCTAAATTGAGCTCAAGTACATTCTGTTTCCACTTATCATTCTTGAGATGTTTCAGCAGCTTAATTGGAATTCACCTGTGGTAAATTCAGTTGATTGGACATGATTTGAAAAGGCATACACCTGTCTATATAAGGTCCCAGGGTTGGCAGTGCATGTCAAAGCACAAATCAAGCATGAAGACAAAGCAATTGTCTGTAGACCTCCGAGACAGAATTGTCTCGAGGCACAAGACTGGGGAAGGTTACAGAAAAATTTCTGCTGCTCTGAAAGTTCCAATGAGCACAGTGGCCTCCATCATCCGTAAGTGGAAGATGTTTGGAACCACCAGGACTCTTCCTAGAGCTGGCCGGCCATCTAAGCTGAGTGATCGGGGGAAAGGGCCTTAGTCAGGGAGGTGATCAATAACCCAATGGTCACTCTGTCTGAGCTCCAGCGCTCTTCTGTGGAGAGAGGAAAACCTTACAGAAGGACAACCATCTGTGCAGCAATCCACCAATCAGGCCTGTATGGTAGAGTGGCCAGACAGAAGCCACTCCTTAGTAAAGGGCACATGGCAGCCCGCCTGGAATTTGCCAAAAGGCATCTGAAACAAAATTCTCTGGTCTGATGAGACTAAAATTGAACTCTTTGGAGTGAATGCCAGGTGTTACGTTTGGAGAAAACCAGGCACCGCTCATCACCAGGCTAATACCATCTCTACAGTGAAGCATGGTGGTGGCAGCATCATGCTATGGGGATGTTTTTCAGCTGCAGGAACTGGAAGACTAGTCAGGATAGAGGGAAAGATGAATGCAGCAATCTACAGAGACATCCTGAATGAAAACCTGCTTCAGAGTGCTCTTGACCTCAGACTGGGGCGATGGTTCATCTTTCAGCAGGACAATGACCCCAAGCACACCGCCAAAATATCAATGGAGTGGCTTCACAACAACTCGGTGAATGTCCTTGAGTGGCCCAGCCACAGCCCAGATCTAAATCCTATTGAACATCTCTGAAGATATCTGAAAATGGCTGTACACCATCTCTTCCCATCCAACCTGATTTATGATAGGTTACAAAAATTCCCCAAAACAGGTGTGCCAAGCTTGTGGCATCATATTCAAAAAGACTTGGGGCTGTAATTGCTGCCAAAGGTGCATCAACAAAGTATTGAGCAAAGGCTGTGAATACTTATGTACATGTGATTTTTCAGGTTTTTTATTTTTAATACATTTGCAACAATTAAAAAAAAAAATTAAATAGCTTTTTTCACATTGTCATTATGGGGTATTGTGTTTAGAATTGAGGAAATAAATGAATTTAATCCATTTTGGAATAAGGCTGCAACAAAAAAATGTGGAAGAAGTGAAGCGCTATGAATACTTTCCGAATGCACTGTACGTAGCATGCCTTTGGAAGTTATTCCTTTCAGAAGCCTGACATGGCTGACATCAGGGCTTCTTTGATATGACCTTCTTCAACAAAATTACAGCATTCAGATCTGCCATACTCATAGAAGGCTCTGGCTGAGAGCCAGTTGCTTTCTTGAGGTTTAAGAACATGTGCATTTGAAAGGTTGATTATGGGACTACGGGACTTGACCTACCTGGCAGTCTCAGATACATGAGAGTGGAAAGGGAGGAAATTCTGGAGCTCCACAGGCTTCCTCCTGAAACTATCCAATGACTGTATTAACTCATCAAAAATTTCAGGAGGTTAAACTGGAGCATTCAACAAAATTGCACTGACTAAGATTGAAATGTTTTGTCTCACAGAGCCCAATAGACCACCTAATCATTTTAATCTTAGTGCAACCTTCAGCCTGATGTCATTTTACATGGTCTTGAGCATTGCTGGAGGCCTGCTGACACCTCATATTTTGTATCATTCTTTTACCTGACACACCCATTTCAGGTCTTGGAGTCTCTACTAATAACCGAGGATATAATTGTGCTTCCAGTACCTGAAAAAATTCATTTTGTCATTATATATATCACAGCCCCACACTGTCTGATGATGAAATATTAAATAATAATAACAGGACTTTCGGGTCTGACTTATTCTTAATTACAAAATAAGAGCCATTCAAATCTTATAGATAGAAAAACTGCTGTGTCCTTATTCAAATAATGTATAAAATTAAAATGAAAAAAGCTAAAATAAGCTAAAAAAAAATTACTAGATCCATTTATAAACCATGACCATAAATATTCCAAGACCATGAGGGCACACATTGTCTGTATTAGCCATTTTACATATATCTCTGTGGTTGCATCAGGTGGTAGCAATCCAGTATTTAAGCTTTTTCCACATTATGACAAAATGTGAAACATCACCTGCACATATGATTGTTGCCTATAATTTATTTATAAATTACAACATAATTTGCCTTGATGATTTTTTTGGATTCGAGAAACTCAAATTACTCAAGGAATCATTCCAGCTCTAGTGTAAACCAACAACACCCCACTCATAAACACCTTTGCACATGAAGGATGACGATTTGATTCTAAACACGAGTGAACTAATGCAACTGAAGCTGGCGTTTGATAACATTACCCAGATTTAACAAACAAGAATTATGTATAAAAAAATACTTGCATCTTTTAGACAAATTGCTGGTACAGCTATATCCTTAAATGCTTTTTTGAAGAGAGTGCAGCCTTGTATTGCCAGAGGTTGTTCACACACAAGCAAGTTTTTGCCCACTTCAACTGGAATATTGTCTTCATATGTAAATCTGATCTCTTTCCCTGTTGCTTCTTCTGAAGCTGGGATTCTGTGTAAGGGCACCTGTGAGTCTCTAAAGCGGTGGTCGCCAAACCAATGATTGCGATCAACTTGTATCTTTACCACTTTCTCAGTAGATCCCAAAAATTACTTTAAAAGGTTGGTGACCACTGCTCTAAAGTTACATGTGAGCTACAATAACTTCATTGTTTAAACACAGAAAAATGAAAGGCACCATTGTTAGCCACTTTTGCTATCTGTTTACAAAAAAAAATGGTAAGACAGGGTGGAGTCTATAGTTTTCTCAGAAAAAGGCATATGTAAAGCTATGGTTGATTATGTATAAACCAGCACAAAAAATTCAACAAAAGTAAAAATTTTATCCGATGTCACCTTTAAGTAAGAAGAGCTGAAAGAGAACACATCAATCTTACCGTGTGTCTTCTCTTGAATGCAATGCTTTAAGAAAGGCTGTAACAATGGGCAGTGCTTGGCTTTGGGACATCACAATGTTTCCAGCAGTTCTGCAGGAATTTGTCACTATGGCAGTTTGCTTGGAAGCAACATTGAGGGGATCCACATCATAGACACGATGCCAGAAAGGACCTTTACCTAGTTTGGATTCTGTAGAATATTTCAAAGTTACTAACAAACAAACAAACACAGCAACAACAACAAAAATGAAATAAACAAAAAGCTTTTTCAGCTCTTATGAAATCCTTTGTAAGCCTTTCCCCCATTTTTGTGGTGTATTTTGTTTTTAACAATTAATGTTACAATAAATGTTTTACCTTTATATGTATATTGTACATCAGGGTCTTCAGCCTCAGTCAGATAACCAGCAAGTCCTTTACTAAAATAGTAAAAAATAATAAATAATAATTATAATTAACATAAAGTTAGTTTAAAAGATGTATAAAAAGTAAAGCTTGTGCATTTGATATTTTACTGCATGTAAATTAGCTTCATTCATACTCTTCCAGAAATGATGGATCTTGTCTGTAGAAGCACATTCCATCATTTTGATCATTCGTTTGCCTTGTGTAGTCATTTGGATACACTGAAGAAAACTGAACCTACAACAAAAAGAATCATGTATAATATGTATAATATTTAGCAATTTGATTGCAACAGAGTAATTTGACATTTTGGTGACACTTTACAGTTCCTAGGTCAAAGATAATTTTCATAATACCATTGTTAAATAATGTTAGTTCATAATGTATTAACTGATGTTTAATTGTAAAATGCTTGTAGTGTGGTTATAAATTATACTTGTATAGTGCACATAGGCATTAAGAAACTATATATCAATAAAAATATGATCAACAAGTTGTTACCATGATTTACTGTAACTTATTAAAATAAGCTAAACATACTTCAACATAAGTAAGATTCAGCTTACTGTTTTAATTCAGTTTAACGGAAGTTAACATTACTTGCAAAGAAAATTCTCAACTTAAAAATTAAAGGTAGCTTTTTAAAGATAATATTAATGTTACCAAATATTTCTGTACATTTTTGTTGTTTAAATTCAATTTGCAACTTTTTTGGTTTAAGGATATTTTTGGGAGGTTTTATCAAAATTTATGGTTATACTCTTTTCAACAACTCCATTATATAAAGACTAGAGGTCTTCGCAGCATTTTTTTTTTTCAGTCCTGTTTTAACCCGACCTCTCCCGCTATTTATTCACTCTTTTTTTCACCCACTGTCCATTTAGAACAGTTTTCTTCCCAACCTGATTGTTCCTTTTAAATTTAAATCTCGTTTTCACAATTAAATTTCACTAGCCACTACTTAGAGAGGGATGACAATAGAAAAATTAGTTTTTTTTAAACTTGCTTTTAACAGTACTTAATATTGTTCTCTGTCACCACAAAAAGAAAATTGTCACAATAAGGAAAACATTAATACGGCATAAAATGTTAAGTTTAACATCATTTAAGGACAGCGCATTCACATTTTGCTCTCTCATACTTATTCTGCTCCGTCACTCATCGACAACCTGGCAGTTCTGTCTAAGGACTGTTATGCACATGCTGTGAGCACAGACCTGCAAGTGAAATGCATGAAGCAGAAAGCCCTGGTCCATCTGTGCAGTGTGTTTATACAGTGATGACAAGCCTCCACAACTCATGGCTGTACATTTTCAGTCTGTGGGCTGGTGCAGAGCTATACTAAGGTATAAATCCAGTTTCAAGCACAGATATACTTTCCTGAACAGAATACTCTATTGTTTGGTTGGTTGCTTTATTTGGAAAATTAATCCACCACCACAAGAAACTTTGTTGGGCCCTGCAGGAATGCAGACCTCTTATACAGACCATGAACTGGGAAAAATATGATTTATTCTGCTATTTAGCAATGGTTAACATTAGCATGCTATCATTAGCTTTCATGTTAGCATGCTAATATTAGTGATTTTTACATGGCTAAATAAATCATTGTTTGCTACGTTTGCAGTTTCTGTGACTACGTTTAATGTTATCATGTCTAATGTTAGCATTTGTTCATATTTCACCTATATAAGTGATTGGTACCAAATAATCAACAAAAATCATTGTAAAGGGTTTAAGTGCAGAGAATAAAAATGCTTAACTCACTAAATATACACCTTGATATCTACCAATGTGTTCTTTGAGTACATAGCTTGGTTTATAATCACAATCAGGAAACAAGTCCTTCAGGAATGATTCTTCTAGCATTTTGTCTGGTTAAATAGAAAGAGAACAATTACAATGAAGTTGAGGTAAATGTATTTTTTTAAATTTCTATTTAAAATGGAGATAATGCTGACATTTGTAGATATGATCTCTTGGGTCTTCTCTGATTATCTCTCTTTGATGAAGTGACAAGGGAATTGGCTCAAGAAGCCTATCATAACTCGCTTTCGTTTGAGGTATGTGCTCAATGTCTCCCATTTGTAGAGAAGATTCATCTGACAAAAACAAAATACATTATCAGTTCTGAAATCAATGCAATAGCATGCAAAATTGAATATCGTGACCACACACACATTTATGGAGGACTGGGAGTGCCAGTTAGAAATAAAATGAAGAATCAAATCATCAATTTAATAATTGAAAAATAAAAAGGTATATCAATAAATCGCAATTTAAATGAACAAATAAATAGATATATTAAAGTGTGTTTATTTAAATTGCGTTTTTAATTGTCATTTAATAAAGCAATACAACAATGCATAAATAAATCACAATTTAAATGAACAAATAATAGACAAATAAATATATTTAAATGTGTTTATTTAAATTGTGTTTTTAAATGTCATTTAATAGAGCAATAAAACAATGCATTTAAAAATAACTTTAAAATGTATAAATAAATAGACAATTTTATAAATGTTTATTTAATTCATGTTTTATATGAATTAAATATGATATGGGCTGTGATATATAATGACAAAATGCATTCGTAGTGGTATTGTGTTCAGATAAGTTCTTTGGCGCTGTACTGTAATACGCAGTTTATGAGCGACCAAAAAAAAAACAAAAAAAAAAAAGTTGGCTAGAATAACCACATGCTTTTGACTTAAGCCTCATTCACACTACGAGCAACTTGCAGCGACAAGCGACCGTTCATTTCAACAGAGAGTGAGCGACTTCCGGCCGTTGGTCACCAGGTGGGCATGTCGAGCGACGCAACAAAGTTGAGAATCCTTCAACTTCATGCAAATGAAAAGCGACTTTCTTGAGCGACAGCCAATATAACACCAGTAGAGCTCATGTGATCTTCTCTCAGCTCCTGCAGAGGCCGATTGTGTTCTCTGTGCTGTAGACCTACAAAGCCCTCCGTTTGCAGCAGATCGCCACCCAGTGCGACAGGAAGCTACAAAGTCTTTTCTAGTGTGAATGAGGCATTAGCCTGACCGCAGTAACATCACCCCTCAACTGTAAAACTTTTCTATACAGACAGTGATAATCCAGATGAGAATTTCTTTCATGGAAATCAGCAACAGCTAATAAATTATCCACAAACTGTCTCCAAACAAAGAATGTTTCAGAGTGCCCTGGCATTTGAGTTGCTGTTCTTTAAACTCCCGCTAAATGAGCTATAGTTTCTCTCTTTCCAATGACTGCACATTTCATTTACAAGTGAGAGAGGGTTTAGCATGACTTGAGGTGAAAGTTGATTGGTTGCTCCCACGTGTAAACTGTCCAATGGCATTTTTTAACTCAATTTATTTTTTAACTCAAGAAATGCATGTGGCAAAAGTAAAACAAGTGCCAAATAGAGAGAGAAAAGCATTTATCAAATGCCTTTTTAAAAAGCTATTTAAATTGTGCATTTAAATGCATTTAAAATGATCTATAAATAGACTTTTTATTGTTTGATTAATCAGGGTGAAAACATGAATTAAATAAACATTTCTAAAATTGTCTATTTATTTTAAAGTTATTTTTAAATGCATTGTTTTTTTGCTTTATTAAATGACATTTAAAAACACAATTTAAATAAACACATTTAAATATGTCTATTTATTTGTCCATTATTTGTTCATTTAAATTGTGATTTATTTATATACATTTTTAAGCTTCAATTATTAAATTGCTAATTTAATTCTTCATTTTATTTCTATCTGGCACTCCTGGTGCTCCATACACATTGAGCTCATACTTTTAACAAACATACCTTCATATAATGATAAAAACTCTGAGGTTATTACAGAAAAAGTGCCATTGTCTTGGTTTAAACTCCACTGCAGAAGAAAAACAGAATCTGAGATCAACAAAATGTACGAGCTTTACTGTCTTTAAAACACATAAATACAGTGCATACCGCTATTTCCAGATGATCCATTCCTTTATTTTGTTTTAAAAGAACTTCAAAAAAATATTTCATGTCCTTCACTAACCTACGAAACAGAAAGAAACTCAAAATTATTGCACGCATTACGTTCTACGTTCTACAGTGTTTTGAATTAGAGCATGTTTTTGAAATAAAAAAAATAAATTTCCCATACAAAACAGGTTTGGATATTTGGGTTGCAAATTTCCAATACTCGCCAGGAGCAGTCCATTCATTTCCTGTCTGAATCAGAACACAAATATGCTACGTAAATAATCAGTTGAAGCAAATATTTAAATCAAAGTTTAATTGTTTGCTTTAACAAACTTTTGAAGAGTACTCAATGTGTATATACAGTGTTAAAAATGTAAAAATAAATGAATAAATAAATAAACAGCAGTGTTTTAAAAGGTTAATTAAGTGAAAATATTTTAAAATAGCTTTTATTGTCATATTTCAAATAGAGTGGAAACATTACATATTCAATTCTAAATCAAAGTATTAAGAGAATTGATGAATTCTGTTTGTATTTTTACAGGAGGCATATAAAAGGAACTTTAATCTGTTAAAAGTTTCAATATACTTATAAAAAAACAAAAGGTTTAGATTTTGATCATTTCTGCACAACTGTGTTACATGGAAAAAAAAAATCAAAGAAACAGGTATTTTAGCCATAACAAACAAACTAAGCCCCGTAATTTCTATGAATTTTGAGTTTTACTTGAGAAACTGCATTTTTTATGTCACCCCAAAAGTTTTCAATTGGGTTGAGTTCAGGGGACTGTCTATTACCTCAGTCCTATTTACCGGGGGGAGGGGGCACACCTTGCGTGGTACGTGTATAGGGCAAATCGGTACTGGTTTATCCTAGGTTCACATAATCTTGGATATGACTCATATGCAGAGCAAATGGTTGTTAGATAGATCTCCTTGGCTAATTTGAACACCCTTCTGGTGACCTACTTGGCACCTTCTCCACGATAGATGCTAATCATTCTCAAGTCTTTAGGCATCTTAGACTGTAGCTCTGCCACTCTATGTTTGGCTGGAAGAGAACTAGTCAACCCAGAGCCTGGCTTCTCCCAATATTTGTTCCCAACTTCTGTCATTTGGTGGACTTTTAGTTTCTTGCTACTGTTGCCTCTGGCATGGTTAGTTCAGGTTTGTGGACCCGCTCTTTGTTGGATTATCCTTTAACATTGACATTTATATTAAAGTTAACTGAATTAAACTGAACCAAACTTCAACAGTGACATACTGTATGTATTACATTGATCTGGGGGCAATAAGCACTAGATCAACAACAATTTTATTTTCACCAGTCCACATTTCTCTTTGGGCCAATAAATGTATTCCTTGGTGAGTTTTAACCAATTCAGCATATGCTGTGTTTTTTTCAGCAGTGCTGTAACGATCTGGTTTGAGGTGCCACTTGCAGTTGGGGAGTAGTGGTGCAGTATGAAAGTGTCTCCTGGTGGCCTGGAGGACATAAATGAGTGGGTTGAGACCTTAAAAGTGATGCTTTATTGGGGCTTCTTGTTAAGAGCTGAGCTTCTCTCAAATCTTCTGACTGTTAAGGCCGGTTCACACCAGGAAGCTTTTTGCTTGTGTTTTTCATCGATGTTTAACGCCTTGTGACTACACAAAGGGAACTAATGTAATTGTGTTAACCAAAAAGCGTAATTTTTAAAGAAACGCCTCATGCTCATTTTTTTGTTTGGATGCGCCATGCCAAAAACTTCTCCACCAATCAGATTGGCACTTTTGTTCACATGCCTGGAGCTGCTGAAGTTACAGTAAACACCACTTAGAGGCGCTCAAGTGCAAAACAGTCGAGGTGATCCCAGTTTCATTTTCATTCAATGAAGAAGATGCACTGAGGCTAGATGAATCTGGAGCTGCTTTTTTTATTGGTGTCTGAACACAAAGAGCTGTGTGATAAATGCAGCAGCAACTACAATAATGTCAGTAGGAGTGGAGAGTAGCAAATAGGATTTGATGGTGTTTCATTTCACTTTTCTTTCATGACTTGCAAGTTCACAAAGCACCATCTTATGTCAGTGGTAATTTTGCATGTTCACTCTGCTTAACGCCGATGAAAATCTCCTGGGTTTGAATGCAGAAAAACGTCTCGAAAAAGGCTGATGATAAACTTGAGCGGAAAGCATCCTTGTGTGTACGAGTCGTTACAGGTGATTAAAATAATCTTTGATCTGTCTGGATGTGATGATTGGGTGAGTATTTTCTAATCTGACTGTTCCTGCTTGTTTTTATTCATGTTTCAATTTTTTTTGTTGGAACTTTATAGCATTTTAGATAATTTTAAATGAGCATCCTACTGCACTTCTTTATACATTTTTCTTTCTCAAATCTACTTTTTACATCAAATATGTTGGTCTTCTGAAGTGTATGGAATGACCCATTTCACATCACAATTCATATAGAAATATAATTTATAACAATGTGATACACTGATGACCTTCCTCTTTAAAAAAAAAAAAAAAAAAAAAAAAAACATGAATGGCACCAGTTCTTTTTCACAGAATTAATAAATTCTCTCATACACTGCTATTATTTTGAACACAGCCCTATTGATGGATTAGCCAATTACATGTAAATAGGACAAAGGAACAGCACACATGGCACAGCAGGTGTCATGACACACAGAGGACTGGACACGGGAATATAGTAAATGACAAGGTTTATTTGAACAAATGAAATGTAAAAAGTCTTAACTGCAGGGTAGAGTGTTTGGGGAAGGAATGAGGGAATCCGTTGCAGACACATGCGACACACGTAGAGAGAATCCAGGAAGTAGCAGACAATGACAACATGAAGACGCTGGAGCGAACAGGAATCCGAAGGCTGTAGTAACCAAGGAAAGGATCGGGAGAAGACTCAGGGTGCGAGTTTCAGGACCGACAGTGGCAGAGTGAACGGAGGTGCTTTTTATACAGTGTGTGTGTGTCTGTGCACAGGTGATGGTAATCAGTAATCAGGTGATTGGGAACACCTGGTGAACTGGGTGGCTCTGGCGACTGCCTGACATTACCCCCTCCTCCAGGGGCGGCTTCTGGCGCCCTAAATCGGTGCCGGGGTCTTCACAACTTCTAGGGGCCGGCCGGTCTGGATGGAACTCAGCCAGCAAAGATGGATCCAAGATATCTGCTCTGGGTACCCAGGATCTTTCTTCCGGGCCGTACCCCTGCCAGTTGATTAGGTACTCAAGCAGGTTACCCCGGCATCGGGAATCCAGGATTTCCTTCACGGTGTAGATAGTGGTAGGTTCAAGGACGTCGGGAGGAGGGGGCACTGTATCAGCATCAAGGGGTTCTGCAGAGGGAGAAGAATATGGTTTCAGCAGTGATATGTGGAATATGGGTTGAATTCTATACCTGGGTGGAAGTTGGAGCTGATACGTGATGTCATTGATCTGCCTCTGTATTTTGAATGGACCGATGTAGTGGGGACTCAGCTTTCGGCAGGGAAGACGGAGTCACAGATCCCGTTGACAACCACACCAGGTCTCCAGGTTGGTAACGGGGGGCGTTGGATCTTCGGGGGTCTGCGAATCTCTTGTTCTGTCCTACCGCTCTTTGAAGGTGGATGTGAGCTGAGTCCCACACTCTCTCGCTCACCCGGAACCAGTTATCTACAGCTGGAACCTCCTATGGTTCCCCCATCTAAAGGAACAGGGTTGGTTGGTAACCGAGTTTGCACTGAAAAGGTGTTAATCCTGTAGATTCCTGGCATAGACAGTTCTTGCATACTTGGCCCAAGGGAGGAACTGGCTCCAGCTGTACTGGCCATCCTGGCAGTATGACTGGAGGTAGCATCCGATCTCCTGGATCTTCCGCTCAGTCTGGCCATTTGTCTGTGTATGGCACCCTGATGAGAGACTGACAGTAACACCAAGAACTTAAAGCTTTCCACACATTAGAGATAAATTCTTATCTCTTAAAGTATTACATTCGGAGTAGGGGAGGTCAGTGACAAAGTCATCTCCAAGGTGGGACCAGGGTCTCCGGGGAACAGGAAGTAGGAGTAGTTTGCCTGTAGGCAGATGACTAGGGGTGTTAGACATGGCACAGACTGAGTAACATCGGACATACCTGATGACATCCTCGGTCATACTGGGCCACCAGTATTGAGTTTGGATGAGCGAGAGGGTCCTCCTGCTACCTGGATGTCCAGAGCCCGGAAGTTGGTGTATCATGCCCAGAAGGTTCTTCCTCATGGATGTTGGCACTTAGGTCTTACCTTCTGGGCAACTCGGAAGAGCAGGCTCTTGGAGCGTGGCAGCACACAGTTCTTCCTCCAATGTCCAACATATGGGATTTGGTTTGCCGCGAAGGAGGGAAGTTAGGGGGGGCAGTAAAGGAACTGTAATTTTGAATAAATCTCCTGTAGAAATTGGCGAATACTAGGAAACGTTGGAGCTCCTTGACCGTGTGGGGTTGTTTCCATTGCCGGATCGCCTGGACCTTCCCCTGGTCCATCTGGATGCCTTCATGGAAAATTATGTAGCTAAGAAACTGTACGGAGGGTCGGTGGAACTCGCATTTCTCCATCTTCAAATAGAGCTGGTGTTGTCGGAAACACTGGAGGACCTGCGTGACGTGGTGGCAATGTTCGGCCAGGTTGCGGGAGTAGATGAGGATGTCATCAATGTACACTATCACAAAACGATGGAGAAACTCCTGGAACACCTCATACATAAAGGTCTGGAAGACGGCAGGTGAGATGGAAAGGCCATTCGGCATTACTCGATATTCATAGTGGCCAGCAGGGGTGATGAACGCCGTTCTCCACTCATCTCCTGCCTGGATATGAATGAGGTTGTACACGCTCCTCAGGTCTAATTTACTTAAGATGCGAGCTCCCTGAAGCTCTTCCAGAGCTGGGACCAGGGGAAGTGGATATGGCTGGGGAACAATTTGAGAATTCAGGACCCGGAAATCAATGCAGTGGCAAGGACCTCCATCCTTCTTACCCATGAAAAAGCTCGAAGCTGCCGGTGAGGTGGAAGGTTGGATAAATCCCTGTTGGAGCATCTCAGACACATAATCCTCCATCGTCTTGCACTCCGGGATAGACAGGGGGTAGATTCCACCCTTAGGTAGTTTAGCGGCAGGCAGCAGGTTGATAGCACAGTCCCATGGCCTATGAGGTGGTAGTTTGGTGGCTGCCTGTTTGCTGAACACATCCTGGAACGTATAATCAGGTGGGATCTGGTTGTGGGAGGAAGCCTCTGGACTCTTGATGCTGGTAGTGGCTAAGGGGAGAGACTGATACTGGGAAACAGGGGTCTCGACAGGTATTATGCAGTTTTCTAGACAGGTTTTACTCCAGCTAATTATTTCACTGTTGTCCCACCTGATCTCAGGAGAATGATGTGCAAGCCAGGGATGTGCCAGGATGATATCGACGGTGGATCCCTCCAGTACCAAAAAACTCAATTTCTCCTGATGAAGACAGCTGATTTGCAGAGTGACCATAGGGGAGCAGTGTCTGACCTTTTCTCATCCAAGTGGTTTTCCCTGGATGGTTTCAATGGAGTATTGTTGGTGATGACGTATGTGGGGTAGTTGAAGTTGATCGAGACATGACTGGGAGATTAAATTTCCTGAAGGCCTGGAATCTATAAGGGCTGAGAAAGATTGAGACAGTTCTGGTGTGACTAGTATGGCAGGCATAAGCGTGAGATGTAATACTTCTTTGGGAACATTTAGAGTACTCACCAGTGGACGAGGAGGTTTCACGGGGCATTCCTTTATGAAGTGACCAGTCCTTCCACAGTGTAAACATTCTCTGTGACATATGACGAGCTCTTTCGGTCTTGGAGAGACGAGAGGAATCGAGCTGCATTGATTCTGGTACTGGAGAGCAGGCAGCGCTGGGAGCAAGCTGGTGAGCGGTTTCTGGAGTATGGCAAGCGGCTAAGCATTGTGCGATGCGGGTAGTGCGAATATTTTCTAATCCAATAGTATCGTCATAAATGGCCATGGCAGAGCGAAGATGAGGTTTTAAACCTTGACGATACTCACATATGATACGCTACTTCATTCCAACCGCTAGTTACTGCCAGAGTCCGGAACTGAAGCGTGTAATCAGAGATGGATGCATTGCCTTGACGTAGATGGAACAGTTGATGAGATGTAGATAGAGCTCCGGTGGTCACACTGAAAACTTCAGAGAAATGGTTAGTAAACTGAGTATGAATTGATTATGGCACAATTGGCGTTCCATATAGATTTAGCCCAAAGAGGTGCTTTGCCTGAAAACAGAGAGATTATGGAGGCTACCTTGGAGCGTTTGGTGGGAAATAGACTTGGATGCATTTCGATATACAGATTGACTTGAAGTAAGAAACCGCTACACTTAGCCGCTTCACCAGAGTAGTTTTGTGGTAAAGCCATGGGACATACAGAGGCAGAGGCAGTTGCGGGAGTTTGTAGTCCAGGGAGGAGTGAAGCTTTGAGAACGTTGACTAGTTCCATGAAGGCGTCCGGTAGCGGTGGTGTGCGTGGTTCTGTGTGTTCAGGATCCATCCCGAAAAGTCTGTATTGGTCGGTAGTGATGTGATGTTGTGCACCGAGGCTTCGAAGCATGTATCAAAAAAATTATACATCTCGCAGTAAAGCAGTGTACCGGAGCTTGATTCATTTAGCCATAATCATGTGATCAGTGATGTCCGAAGCTTCATTTTCGCCTATACCCTCGTGACTGCTTTGAATTTTGATTCAAAGGTTTAAACACCCTCGTGGGTTAGTAAAGTGTATAGCGAGAGATTGGGCGTCGATTACATACATTTCTACTGTTTCAAAACACTGCACCGGTCCCACGCACCAGTAATTCAACTAAAATGCAATAGTAATTTTTAGAAAAAGCTTTTGAACTATACTAAAGTGTATTAGTGTATTATTTACAACAAATTTTAAAGAATGCAACTGCATATTGTAGTATAGTGTGTCACGGAGGACGGCTGACGAATACAGTGGAAAATGTCTCACTCTCATAGCCTCCTCCTTAGAGCATTCGCCTCCCATGCAGGAATCGCCGGTTCGATCCCCGCTCGGAACGACAGTGTGAGTGTAGGTATCGGTTGGGATAGATAAATGTTAATACTTATGAATACCTTGGATTTTACTACAGTAATTTGTTTATATTACTATTGTTGTATTACTACATGATTGAGTTTTGCAACACAGTGCTTTTCCACACTTTAACCAGCAGAGGTCCTCATTGAGATTTGATTTGGAAAGCTTTGAGTAACGAACCTTTTTCCAATACAATTGAGTTGAACAGTTCACTGGTTCAGAAAGCTTCATTTCACCATCACTATTGGTCGGTCCTTCTGTCACAACACACAGAGGACTGGACACAGGAATATGGTAAATGACAAGGTTTATTTGAACAGATGAAATGTAAAAAGTCTTAGCTGCAGGGAAGAGTGTTTGGGGAAGGAATGAGGGAATCCGTTGCAGACACACACGACACACGTAGAGAGAATCCAGGAAGTAGCAGACAATGACTACATGAAGACACTGGAGCAAACAGAGAACAGGAATCCAAAGGCTGTAGTAACCAGGGAAAGGATTGGGAGAAGACTCGGTGTGAGTTTCAGGACCATCAGTGGCAGAGTGAATGGAGGTGCTTTTTATACAGTGTGTGTGTCTGTGCACAGGTGATGGTAATCAGTAATCAGGTGATTGGGAACGGGTGTGTGAGTCCTGGTGAACTGGGTGGCTCTGGCGACTGCCTGACAGCAGGTGGGTTGTTGTTTTTCTAGTACACTACTATATTTACAAGTAAATAATTTGCAATGCACAAATATTTCTGTTGCTATTAACAGTGGAAATTTTTATTGCTATTTTTAATCACATCTGTATAATTACATTTAGGAAAGATTGATTTATCATTATCATTATCTCTCCATAAAAACTAAATATGACTATAGTTTTTATGTCATATGTAACAATATGTTGTCATTTTGACGTTTTTCATCATATTAATTATTTGGTCACACTTTATTTTAATATACAATTCATGCTATTAACAAACCATTAACAAAGACATTTAGATTAATAAACTACTAATTAGCTGCTTATTAATAGTTAGTAGGGTAGTAGTTGTGTTTAGGTATTGGGTAGGATTAGGGATGTAAAATAAGGTCATAATTGCTAATAAACCATTAGTATCTTAAGAAGGTAATAAGTCAGTAGTAAATGCTGTGAATTGTTACTTAAACTAAAGCGTTACCAATTATCTTTATCTAATAATTGACATTATGTCCTAATTTGTTTTTAAGTGATAATTATGTATTTTAATAATAATAATTCAGATTTAACAATGCTTACATTTTTTCTCTCGTGATGGCAATAAACTTCAATAAACTACAAATTGTAATATATTTTCATGCATGTTTCATTGTAAACAAACAGTTGAATTCCTAGCAAACACATTGACAGAAAACTTTACCTCACCAACATAAGCAAGGAGTTGAAGGTTTTTTGGACTTTTGTTTAAACTGAGCCAGAACTCTGAGTTATCATCAGAGCCAACAGCAAAAATATATTCATCTGGTAATAAAACAACATCAATGCATTTGTTAATTAATCAATAATAATGTAAATTAAATTTAGCATACATTAAAACACTTTTGTCAATCTGGACCTACTTGTTTCTGCAGGATGAAGGAAGCCAAAGATTCTCAACCCATAATTGCTTCCTTGAGGAGACACAGCAAGTCTGCTCACTGTAGTTCGCACCTTTAAAGGGAAACATCATATTATAATACATGATATATTGAGAATGATGTTTCTTAAGAATATACAATTAAATGTGTACTAACATTGGGGAACAAAGGATAGAGAAGGTTGTTCCTTAGTTGATCAAGAGATCCACCACAACAATCTTCAAAAACATGCATGTTCACTCGACCCTGAAATGAAGATAATTAAAAATCAGTTTGATCTTATATTTTTTCCCTGTTTTTTTCCTCCAATGACCTTTAAATGCTTCATACAGTATTTCTGCTGCAATCATGATAAATACTTTTTTTGGTAAATCTTTAGTTAACACACTACATTTAACATATGAATAAACCACAATTTGTTTTGTGAGTCCAAAAAGAAAAAAAGAAAATATCAATTGACCATTTGATGGCATGTTTTTAGCATTTCACTTAAAATATTATTTCACCCAAAAATGAAAATTACTTTAACAGTTAATCACACTCATGTTGTTCCAAAGCCCCGAGACCCTAATTTATCTTTGGAACAAAAATGTTGATATTTAAGGTGAAATCTTAGAGCTCTCTCATGCTCTCTCAGACAGCAAGGTTCAGAAAGGTAGCAAAAAAAAATTCAAAACCAACAATATGCCATCAGTGGTTCAAATTGAATAGTTTCAAGCTATGAGAATACTTTTGTTTGCACATTAAACACAAATAATGAGTTTACTCAACAGTTTCTTCTCTTAATTGCTAGTATATTGCATGCATCCACAAGCACTGTGCAGTGATGTATACCCCAGGATGTCTGCGCGTGACTCCCTCAAAATTTAAAAGTTTAATCAAAGACCAGGGGAATCCTAGGTAATATGTCAGAGGTGGGAACAAGCACAACACATGAACGCACACTCTATACTGACACTGAAAAGAAGAAACATTAGTTTTGTTTCATGTGTGCACAAAAGTTAGCTCATAGCTTACCAATGTTCACATTGAATCTCTGAAGGTATATTGTCTGTTTTAAGGATTGTTTTGGCACATTTATGTCATGGTTGGTGGAAGGGAAAGGAGCGAGGACTCAAGTACAGAAACAGAAATGGGTTTATTAATAAAAAAAATAAACCAAAAAAGGAACCCCGAGGAGGAAAACATTAACAAACAAATGGACAAACAAACTTGACTGGGCAGGGCTGGCAGGGATCAGAGCTGGACAGGACAAGACTCGACTGGATAATGATGATGAATTGCCACAGGACAGCAAACAAGAGGACGATATAAACAAGAGCAAATTGACAAACAAACAGGTGAATATAATGAACTAATATTTTCATAACAAGGAGGGTGGGAGTAGACAATAGACAGGAGAGCACATGGTACAAAGACACAAGACAATCCATGTGTTCATGTAAAACAGGACCAGAACACGTAGCCAATGAGAGAACCCATTAACCGCATTCACATGAAACACAACACTAAAGCACACGGCTACAATGTAAACATTAAGCCACGTGCTTTACACAATACCAACAGAAGAACATAAGACACGAATACAGGATAAATAAAAACACTTATCGTGCACTCACATGCGACATGCATGTTCTGATCCCAGCGCCAACTGAAACCAACTTGACCGAAGCGCTGAGAACAAAACAGCACGCCGCAGACAAAACAAACACTAGAGCAGGCATTCCGAGCCTGTTCGAACCTCGCATGCCCAAGGCCGTGCTCAAACAAAGACGAAGACAGACAAAGACAGGAAATATGAGTGCTTGACCCAAGAAAACTTGAGCCGAGCACAACATGCAAGACAGGACTATTCAATTCAATTCAATTCATCTTTATTTCTATAGCGCTTTTA
>CAIGQV010000785.1:539052-560055 GCA_903798115.1 Danio jaintianensis | reverse complement strand
AGCTGGAAGGGCATCCGCTGCATAAAACATATGCTGGATAAGTTGGCAGTCCTTAATAAAGGGACTAAGCCGAAAAGAAAATGAATGAATGAATGAATGAATGAATGAATGAATATATATATGTGTAGTAAAGTTCGTTTTGTGGGAAGAAGAAGACAGGGTCGGCGATATCAGGTAAGCACAAATATTTTATTTTATTTTTCTCTTTCCTGGGCACTCGCGTGTGTGTGTGTGTGTGTGTGTGTGTGTGTGTTGAGTCTCAGGCTCTCCTCTCTCTCCCGGCTGCTCCTTCTCCTCCTCTTATGAGGGTGTCTCTCTGGCCCAATTACTAGAAAATACAGGTGTTACTGATTATTTACGATTGGACCACTGACCAGCCGCCGGTGTCTCCGCTTGCTCTCCCCGTTTTTTGAGAGATTCTGTCCCGGTACCTGCTGCGCGGCGATCTGGGCTTTGCCCGACAGCAGCGGAATGACTCGTACTGGCCACTCGGCCCGCGGCCAGCCACACGCCTCTGCCATCTTTTCAAAAAGGTCCAGGAACACTTCCGGGTCGTCCTGAGGCCCCATTTTCTGAATGGTGATGAGAGGGTTGGAGGCAGGTGTCGACGCGGGCCAGATCCCCTGGTCCAGCAGTCTCCGGACGAGCTCACAGTCCTCGCGCTGGTCTTCAACTAGGACGCGGAACCGTTGGTCTTGGTCCGCCCGGATCTCCACCAGCGCCTCATGTTGTTCGCGGTGGAGGACCGCGAGCGCCTGGATCACTTCCACAAATGGACTGGTCGACGGAGTGGTCATCTTGGCAACGCAGTCTCTTCTTCTTACCAGGTTTCGGCACCACTATAGTAAAGTTCGTTTTGTGGGAAGAAGAAGACAGGGTCGGCGAATTCAGGTAAGCACAAATATTTTCTTTTCTTTTTCTCTTTCCTGGGCACTCGTGTGTGTGTGCGTGTGTGTCTGTGTGTGTGTGTGTGTTGAGTCTCAGGCTCTCCTCTCTCTCTCGGCTGCTCCTTGTCCTCCTCTAATGAGGGTGTCTCTCTGGCCCAATTACTAGAAAATACAGGTGTTACTGATTACTTACGATTGGACCACTGACCAGCCGACGGTGTCTCCGTTTGCTCTCCCCCCTTTTTGCGTGTTCGATCATGCCTTCCCCACCACAATATGGATTTCAAGAATGTTTGTCTCTAACTATTACTGTCGAGTAAATCAATCGATGACTTGCTTCCTCAAAATTATGACATGTTACTTCTTGCTAAATGTGGGTTGTTCTTCAATTATTTGAACAAATATTTGATATCACCCATAAATAGGTTATCTCATGGAGTAATTTGTTAATTTTTTGTTGACCATGCATGTGCAATGACCTGTACGTTCTGTAGGGGAATTCAAAGTTTCAAGTTGTTTGTTCATTCATCACATGACAGCCTTTTTAATTTAGTGAGTAATTTGACAGTGACAATTGAAAAATCATACATATTAGTATTATTGGCATTATTGTATTGCACTAGCTCTTGGATTCAAGCTTTTGTGATAAAAATAAAATGCATTGAAAAGCTTCAAACCACTAAGCTCCATTCCAGTCTATTATCTGGAGAAAAGTCTTGCATATTTTCATTTAAAATAATTTATTTTCAAATTAGGAAAGAAAGAAATTAAGTTTTTGGATGTGTAATTTATCAGATTTTCATTATGGAAATAAACTAATCCTTTAAAAAGACTGCTTTTCTCATTGGCTGCACTAATGCCTCTATTTCACAGTCAGCTTGAGTTAAAATACCAATTTTATATCAATTGTTGCACACAGTGTGAGAAAGTTTGCATAAAATAACAAGAATACGCAACTTAAATCACTATTGTTGAATGTATGTGAAATTTATGGAAATATTTTTTGATTATTATAGGACTGGGCATGTTAGTGCTTATTATTGCATAAGTAAATTAAATAATTATCGCCAAGTAATTTTATTGTTATTTTTTAAATAATAATAATAATAATAATTATTATTATTATTATTATTATTTTTTTTATTATTATTTTTTTAATTAGGAAGTCCATTGCATCAGCTGTGTAAAACAATTGCCAGATAAATTGGCTGTGGCAACCCATTATAAAAGCAGGGAATAATCCAAAGGAAAGTGAGTAAGTGAAAGGAATATGTAAAAGGAATAATACTGTTGTTAAAAAATATATATATATATATTTGATTAAAGTGTTTGCTAAACAAATGTTAATGTCAGTGTCACTTTTGCTCATATACCAGTACTTTAAAAATTGATGTGTGCAATATACTACTTTTGAATTCAATATTCTATTTACAAGATTAGTTGCAGAAATACCATGGGTAACACTTTAGTTTAGCTTACAATTCACAGTATTAACAAACCACTAACTAAAACTATTAGCTTAATAAACTCATAATTAGCTGTTTATTAATAGATAGTAAGGTAGAAGTTGGGTTTAGGTTTTGGGGAGGATTAGGGATGAGGAATAAGATCATACTTTATAACTACTAACGAACAGTTAATATGTTAATATCTTAATCATCACAGCCATATCACCCTGCAGCCCAAAACCTGTTATTCACTGAAGCAGGCAGGGCTGAGCCTGGTCAGTACCTGGATGGGAGACCACATGGGAAAACTAGGTTGCTGTTGGAAGTGGTGTAAGTTAGGCCAGCAGGGGGTGTAACCCTGGTGTTCCCTCCATCGGCCTGTACCCATCATGTCCTCCCAATCACTGTCCCTATCACTGTCTCTCCACTCCACCAATAACTGGGGTGTGGTGAGCGCACTGGTGCCGTTGTCCTGTGGCTGCCGTTGCATCATCCAAATGGATGCTCCACACTGGTGGTGTTGTGGAGTTTATAAATAAACTGTGTTAACAACGCAATTCTTTTTTCAGTAACAAGTAATCAAATGAATTACTGTTTCCCCCGTTGCAATGCCGTTGCCGTTACTGACAATATAAAATGCAAGTTACTATAATTGTGAACACTGAAGCGGTTTTCCTGTGAGCAGCGTCTCTCTCAGCCATAGGACCTCTCTTTCTCTGGGGTGGGTGTGTGTGTTCGAGGCTGGGGTGGGACACATAACCAACCAGTGATGATGATTGTGTCACCGTACCTTGCGTTCTTGCTCTCTCCTCCTGTTTTCACGTTACAGATTACCTCTACTTACTTCCTTTTATTTGTGATCACAGGAAACACGTCCTTTCAGCTAATTCATTCCACCTGCCTCTCATTCCCTTTTTTCCCTATTTATAGTTCGTCATTCCCTTTCATGTTTGTCAGTATGTTGTTTATTGTGTGTTCGTAAAGCATTACGTTACTTACCCTGTATTTGTGTCCAGGACCGCCAGTGAACGAGTGTTCCGTTGTTTTTGGATGGTGTCTTACACGACAATTCCTCAGCGTTCACCCGACTGGGTTACTTTGATTTATTTGCTTTTCCTGAGGCTCACTTCGTAAATAAAGACTTTGTTTCTGCATTTGAGTTCTCCTCTTCTTTTACCCATGACAGGAACATACTGACCAAACATGGACTCAGCAGAAGACTTACCCAGCACGGCGTATTGCTGGGCCGACAACAGGAGGAAATCGCGGCCTCTCACCAAGCATTTGCGGAGGTGTCCCGACAGCTGGCTGCGCTCGCCGAGTGCCTTAATCAGCTGCAGCTCGCTCTCCCGAATCCTCCAGTAGCTCCCCCGGATCCTCCAGCGGCAACTACATCGGAACAGGCGATAACCACTCCACGACAGGCTGAACCTCGTCTCAACCCACCCGCTGCTTATTCTGGTGAGCCCGATTCTTGTTGATCCTTTCTGTCCCAGTGTTCCCTCACATTCTCCCTCCAGCCGTCTTGCTTTCCCACAGAAACTTCCAAGGTAGCCTTTACCATAACTCTCCTGATTGGCCGGGCTAGAGAATGGGGGACGGCGATGTGGGACAATAAGAATGAATGCTGCAACTCATTCAAAGCCTTCTCCGACGAACTCAAGAAAGTGTTCGACCGTTCCCCGCTGCAGACTGAGGTGGCGAGAGCACTAACGGCCCTTCAACAAGCGGACCGATCAGTGGCAGATTATTCCATCGAGTTCCGCACCCTGGCGGCGAACAGCGGCTGGAATGCCAAGGCTCAATGGGACCACTTTCTTCACGGCTTGGTAGATTACATTAAGGACGAGATTTTTGAATGGACTCGTCGATCTCGCCATCCGCGTTGATAAGCGGATCACGCTCAGGGAGTCAACGAACTTTCATCCAGGAACACCGGCGCGCTTGAGGTACTCGAGTCACAACACTCCGGTTTCTCGGAGGAAGAGCTGATGCAAGTCGGGAGAGCTTGCCTGTCGGCGACAGAGCGACGCTTCTGCATCACTAACCGCCTCTGTCTCTACTGCGGGGAGGCGGGGCATCAGGTGGCCTCGTGCCCTATCAGAGAGCGGAGTAAGCCATCTAAAGGCGGATTGACGGTGAGCACCACGAACACACGCACACTATCTGGGGGTCGGACGTCTCTCCAAGCCTGGTTAAATGTTAAGGGTTCCGCTAAGCAGGTATCTGCCCTAATCGATTCAGGTGCTGAAGGGAACTTTATGGATTTAGACTTGGCCAAGCGGCTGGGTATTTCTATGGTCGCCCTGGATAACTCCATTTCAGCCAAAACACTTTGCGGCTCTCATCTGGCTGTTATAACCCACTGCACTATTCCCCTCACTCTCACACTTTCAGGGAATCATGTGGAGCAGTTACAATTTCTCCTCATTCACACTCTCACTACCCCCCTAGTTTTGGGTCACACTTGGCTAGTCAAGCACAACCCTACATTGATTGGGCTCAAAGTTCTGTATCTTCTTGGAGCCCATATTGTTTGTCTCAGTGTCTTGGCTCTGCATGTTCTCCACTTTCTTCTCATTCTATGTTGCAGGAGGAGGTGAGCTTGACTGGCGTACCTATCGTTTACCATGATTTGATAGCGGTATTCAGTAAGTCCCGGGCTTCATCACTTCCTCCGCACCGCCCGTACGACTGTGCTATTGATCTATTACCTGGCACTTCTCCACCTAGGGGGCGTCTATACTCTCTGTCTAGACCTGAGAGGGAGGTAATGGAGAAGTACATCCACGATTCTCTAGCAGCAGGTATTATACATCCTTCTTCCTCTCCAGCTGGGGCGGGGTTCTTTTTTGTAGAAAAAAAAGATGGATCACTGCGTCCCTGCATTGATTATCGGGGGTTGAATGACATCACTGTAAAGAACCGTTATGCGTTGCCACTGATGTCATCGGCCTTCGAACTCCTGCAGGGGGCAACCATCTTCACAAAATTAGATCTCCGCAATGCCTAGTTCGGATTAGGGAGGGGGACGAATGGAAGACTGCCTTTAACACCCCTACTGGTCATTTTGAGTATCTTGTTATGCCCTTCGGGCTCTCCAATTCACCGGCGGTCTTCCAGGCACTCATCAATGACGTGCTCAGGGACATGATAAATCGTTTTGTGTTCGTTTATCTTGACGACATTCAGATTTTTTCCCAGAATGAACAGGAACATGTCCAGCACGTCAGACGGGTGCTTCAGCGGCTGCTGGAGAATCGCCTATTCGCCAAGGTGAAGAAGTGTGACTTCCATACACAGTCGGTTTCGTTCCTGGGGTTTGTTCTGTCGCCCGAGGGATTACGAATGGATCCTGCCAAAGTAGAAGCTGTTGCTGATTGGCCCACCCCAGACAGTCGCAAGGCGGTCCAGCGGTTTCTGGGGTTTGCCAATTTTTACAGGCTATTCATTCGTAATTTTAGCCAAGTTGCTGTATCTCTGACAAACCTCACCTCCATCCACAAACAATTCAAGTGGTCCCCTCAGGCTCAAACAGCCTTTACTGAATTAAAGAGGCGCTTTATTTCTGCACCCATCTTGGTCAATCCAGACCTGTCCCATCAGTTTGTGGTGGAGGTGGATGTGTCGGAAGTAGGTGTAGGGGCCATCTTGTCCCAACGGTCATCATCGGATGACAGAATACACCCTTGCGCCTTCTTTTCCCACCGATTAACCCCTTCGGAACGAAACTACAACATCGGGAACAGGGAGTTACTGGCTGTCAGGTTGGTGTTGGGTGAGTGGCGTCACTGGCTAGAAGGTTCGGGGGTTCCTTTCGTGGTCTGGACCGACCATAAAAATCTAGAGTACATTAGGTCAGCCAAATGACTTAATTCTCGTCAGGCTCGTTGGGCACTATACTTTGGCCGGTTTGATTTCCACATCTCTTATCGCCCAGGGTCCAAGAATGGAAAGGCAGACGCCCTGTCACGATTAAGTGAGGTTGAACCCGGACCCACCCTTCCGGTTGCTGTCCTGCCACCTGAACGTGTGGTTGCAGGGGTAACCTGGGGGGTTGAGTCCGTGGTCCGTAAGGCACTTCGTACCATTGCCACCCAGGAGCTGATCGCAGGTGCGGGACACTCTTGAGTTTGTGTTGGCTTGTCCGGTCTGCGCGGTAGCTAAGAGTTCTAATCGAACCCCAGCAGGGCTACTTCGCCCACTACCTGTCCCTTCACGACCCTGGTCACACATAGCGATGGACTTTGTCACTGGATTACCCCCATCCAGTGGCAACACCGTAGTCCTCACTGTGGTAGACAGATTTTCAAAGGCGGCACACTTTATTCCCCTCCCTAAATTATCTTCAGCGAGGGAGATCGCAGTCATTGTTTTGGACCACTTCTTCCGTATTCATGGCCTCCCGGTAGACGTGGTTTCAGACAGGGGCCCCCAATTTGTGTCCAGGTTAGGCCGAACAAACTAATCAGGACCTGGAGGGAGTATTGCATTGCGTTACGTCAGGGGAACCGTCATCTTGGAGTTCTAGATTAACCATGGTCGAATACGCTTATAACTCCCTTCCCGTCTCGTCTACAGGGTTGTCTCCCTTCCAGTGCTGCTTAGGCTACCAGACCCCTCTATTCCCTTCCCAAGAACCAGACGCCAATGTTCCCTCCGCGCATTCGTTCATTCAAAGATGAATCCAAACGCATCCCCAGAAAAGCCCTTATCCGGACTGGCGATAGGAACAAGGCGTCTGCGGACTGCCACCGTTCTGTGCCACCTCTTTACGTGTGTGGTCAGAAGGTCTGGTTGTCATCTAAGGACATCTCTCTTAGACTTCCCTCACGTAAATTGGGACCCAAACTCATTGGACCCTTTCCCATTATCAAGATGCTCAGTCCAGTGTCGGTTCGACTCAAATTAAGCCCTCAGTTTAAAACCATTCACCCGGTCTTTCATGTGTCTAAAATCAAACCAGTTCTTCACTCCCCCCTGCAGCCCTTAACCTCTGCTCCTCCGCCTCCCAGACTGGTTGAGGGTGCACTCACATATACAGTGCGCCGTCTCCTGGATGTGAGGAGGAGAGGTAGAGGTTATCAGTATCTGGTAGACTGGAAGGGTTATGGTCCGGAGGAGAGATGTTGGATTCCAGCTCGGGATATTCTGGACCGCTCTCTCATTGATCAGTTTCATCAGATCCATTGTGAGTCTTCAGGGAACGCCAGGGGGCGTTCTTGAGGGAGGGGGTACTGTCACCGTACCTTGCGTTCTTGCTCTCTCCTCCTGTTTTCGCGTTACAGATAACCTCTACTTACTTCCTTTTATTTGTGGTCACAGGAAACACGTCATTTCAGCTAATTCATTCCACCTGCCTCTCATTCCCTTTTTTCCCTATTTATAGTTCGTCATTCCCTTTCATGTTTGTCAGTATGTTGTTTATTGTGTGTGCGTAAAGCATTACGTTACTTACCCTGTATTTGTGTCCAGGACCGCCAGTGAGCGAGTGTTCCGTTGTTTTTGGATGGTGTCTTACCACGACAATTCCTCAGTGTTCAACCGACTGGGTTACTTTGATTTATTTGCTTTTCCTGAGGCTCACTTCGTAAATAAAGACTTTGTTTCTGCATTTGAGTTCTCCTCTTCTTTACCCATGACAGATTGGTGTGTCTGTGAAGGTGGTGTAACTGAGAACGTGATGACTGGCTTAGATTAGATTAGAGTACATTTCTATCGTTTGCCAATCAGAGGCAGAGTAGTGCGGGTGTTCACACACAAGCACACGCACAGTCAGTCACACACATCAATGACCAGGAGTCAGAACGATGGCAAATCCAACAAGTTTAAAGGTAACTTTTGCAAACTGGAAATATAAGCACTATTTTTCCCATGTTGAGGTGAAAGGCAAGAATGTTTATGTTAATATTTATAATGATATATTGAATTTGATGGTTGTTTCTCGCATTGTCCCACAACAACATTAAAATAGTATAGATGTACAAATTAGACAAATTAGATTTTTTTTAAAGTAACGCAATAGTTACTTTCCCTGGTAATTAGTTACTTTTATAATTATGTAACTCAGTTACTAACTCAGTTACTATTCATGAGAAGTAACTAGTAACTATAACTAATTACTCTTTTAAAGGAATGTACCCAACACTGCTTAATAATAGGCAGATATAATAAGCCAGTAGTTAATAGCATGAATTGTGACCTAAACCAAACCATGCAATCACATTATTGTCTATCACTGGTGTTTATAAATGTGCATAGAATGATGTTTATTATTCAGTAATCTTTACTGTATAAATGATAAAATTTCAGGCTCTTGTTTTAATTTGCCTACTATTTTGTTACTTATAAAATAATGTTGTCTTGTTAAAGGGTGAGACTGGGATAGATACTGTAACAGCAAAGGTCCCACATGTCTAGTGGTTTGGTGTGGTCGCTCATTACATTTTCACACATGAATCCCCTCCATTAGTGTAGCCTGTAGCCAATGCGCTATTGTCTTTCATTGTTTTCTTTAGGATTTTAGTTTTATATCACTATGGAAACAAGTCAAAGCTATTCACTACACCTACACCTTTGACTATGTGTACTCTCAGATGTATGCTATGTACAATATATTTTATGTATATGTTTAAATGTATGTTTCCTACTATGCTCACACATTCTATTGAATTAAGGGGAAATATTATCATTTGTGTGTGTTGTTTTTGGCTCCCTGGCCGAGTGTAGCTGTAGCTTAGCTTGCAAACTCATCAAACTCCGTTGATAATATTAATTACTAGCTCTTTAATTTAATTAGCTCCGTCTAATCGCACCCTTTATATTATATTGTAAATTGTCTTGTTCATGTGCTCTGCTCTTTGTGTTTTGTTTATCTCTTTCTCTTTAATGCCTATTGCTCATCTCATACACACGCTCCAGTTATTTTTAACTCATCAGATTCCAGTGGTAAGTCTAAATCTACTTCAATTCACGGTGAGTAAAAATGGCTTCTCCTGTTCTTCTCACGTGCATTTCTTGCCACATGAATAGCGTATCTCTCTCTGTCAGCAGTGAGGCCTTAACATGTGATAAATGTAAAGAAATAGTCAGGTTGACAGTAAAGATCTCAGAATTAGAGACACATATGCAAACTTTAATTGAGGATAGTACGAGTCCTAAGTCTCTGGATAAGGTTTTGGATGTGACTAGCCCAGCATGCCCAGTTGTTGCATCCTCACAGTGAGATGGCTGGGTTACTGTGAGGGCATCTAGAAGTGGGAGAACACACCGTATGTCCGTTCCAAAATCAAACAGGTTTAGCCCCCTCAGTGATACACCCAATGAGACACCTGATGAAAGTGCCCTAATAATTGGCAAATAGAGACAGCAGCCAGCATAGTCAAATGTCTACCGGGAGCCAGAGAGCCTGAAATCAAGCCAAATTTAAAAGTGCTGGCTAAATCTAAACATAAGTTCAGTAAGATTGTTATCCATGTTGGTGCTAATGATGTTCGGCTACATCAGTTGGAGATGCTTATCGTGGTGACAAGTTCCACAGCCGACTCTCATCACTCAATGGCTGGAAGTCTAAGTGGTGCCCACTGAATAACTTTGTAGACAATTGGCCAAGTTTCAGCGGTAGACCTGACCTGTTGAAGAGAGATGGTCTACATACCACCCGGGCTAGGGCACCTCTCCTCTCTACTAATCTGGTTTATAGTCTTAGTGTTGGCACTTGACTAATTGGGGCCCAAGTCAGGGAGCAGACAGACTGGCTAAACCGACCATCTGCTAGCCTCCACAGTTTAGCAAACTCAGATAATCTGAAGCACATAGAGCCACCTAGATATTATAACATAGAGACTGTGTCTGTTCCCCAAACCTCTAAATTTAAAAAAAGTCCCAAACACTTTCCAATTGATGTTCATCAAATAAAAAAATAAAGGTAATCAAAAGATTAAACTCAGATTACTGAACATCAGATCACACTCCTCTAAAACTTTTTTTGTTAATGATTTGATAACCGATCTAAACCTAGGTACACTCTGTCTAATAGAAACCTGGCTAAAACCAGACGATTACATGACCCTAAATGAGTCGTCACCTGAAGGATATCATTATAAACACAAGCCTTGTCTTAAAGGGAAAGGTGGAGGCGCTGTCATAATATATAGTAATCTTTTTAGTGTCACTCAGCGATTTGACTTCAAATGTAATTCATTTGAAGTAATAGTGTTGTATATTTCAGTGTGCAATATAAACAATAAATCTCAATCTAAATTTATATTGACAATTGTATATAGGCATCCAGGGCACCAGAACAAATTTACAAAAGAATTTGCTGATTTCTTATCTAAAATAGTTTTGGCCCAAGATAAAGTTTTGATTGTTGGTGATTTTAATATTCATATAGATAATGAAAAAGATACTTTACGTCTGGTCTTCTTAGACATACTAGCCTCTGTTGGAGTGAAACAGCATGTCTCAGGACCTACTCATTGGCATAATCATACTTTAGACCTAATATTATCACATGGTATCGATATTGATAATGTTGAAGTTGTTTAGCAGATTGATGACATTTCAGATCACTATTTAATCTTGTTTATTGTGCATTGATAGGTCTACAAAACCATCTTTGATTTATAAATATGGTAGAATGATCACCTCTAGCACTAAAGATGACTTTGTCAGTAACCTACCTGATCTTTCTAATTTCCTTGACACTGCAACTGAAACTTTTGATTCTGTCCTTTCTTGCCCTTTAGACAATATTGCTCTGTTACAATTAAAAACATTAGGGGAAAAATCAAATGCCATGGCATAATGAGCATTTCTTCACATATAAGATTAATGATTATCAGAGATATAATGAGCACTATCAATCTGTCTCCTACAGCATCTACCCAATTAGAGAACTGTAGATTGTTAATGGATAATATTCAGACTTTCTCAGCAGTAGGTGAGAAAGAATTGTCTAAACTGGCAAAATCCGTCAAATCAACAATGTCTATGTTAGATCCTATACAGACTGAATTATTAAAACAGTTGTTTTTAGACGTTGCTGAACCTGTTCTTAACGTTTTGAATTCATCCCTACTTTTAGGATATGTGCCTAAAACGTTTAAACTAGCTGTCATTAAGCCTCTTATTATAAAACTACAGCTTGATCCCAGAGATTTTGTTAATTATAGAACCATTTTACATCTGCCTTTTCTATCAAAGATACTAGAAAAAGTTGTATCTACTCATCTATGTTCCTTCCTACAGAGAAACAATATTTGAGAGAAATTCAACAATTTCTCAATATTTGTTCAAAATGCAGCTGCTGAAGTACTTTTTAAAACAAAGGAATATGATCATATTACTCTGGTTCTTTCATCATTGCATTGGTTCCCTATTAAACATTGTATACATTTTAAAATGTTATTGAGTACCTACAAAGTCCTGAATGGCTTAGCTCCCCAGTATTTGAGAGAGCTCCTGGTGTATTACAGCCCCTCACATCCTCTATGATCAATTAATTCTGGACAATCGATTATTCCTAGAATATCAAAATTGACTGTAGGCAGTAGATCCTTCTCATATCTGGCACCTAAACTCTGGAACAGCCTCCATAGCACAGCACAATTTTGCAACGCAAAATGTGACAACGAAGACCCCTGTTGCCCACCTTAAGACTTGTTTGCAGGAAGAATGGTACAAAATTACACCTGAAATGCTTTATCACTTGGTGTTTTCAGTCCCTAAACATCTTTTGAGTGTTGTGAAAAGAAATGGCAACTTTACACAGTGGTAAATGCTTTACGGTTCCAACTTTTTTTTTTATGTGTTGCAAGAACAAAAATTGCAATACGTTTATTTTGAAAAAAATAATAATAATAAAAACACATTACACATTAAATAACGTTTGTTGTATTGTCTGCAATGAAATACAAGTGAAAGGAAATTTAGAAATCACAAATTTCTTTATTTATTTGCGTTTTCCATACTATCCCAACTTTTTCTGATTTGAGGTCACTAATATCAGATGACACACATACCTGCATTGAAAGTTGTGAGTGCATGCAAAATACACATGAAGTTATCAAAAAATTTTTTTTTTAAATTGGCCTACACATGAAAGAGAAAAAATCTGGAAGTAAAACTCTCTAAATTCTCATTTTAATTCATGCATATAGTTAACACAAAAACCTCTTCGTTCACAAGCCGACAAAAAAATTCAGATTTGAGAAAAAATTAAGGCTGTGAGTAGAAGGAGATCATCCTTCATTAACGTTGCAAGCTTCTCAATGTAAACTAAAATCGGTCATTTATTTTCTACCATTATACATGGGGAGAGGCTGTTGTAAATATTTAGTTGGAATGTAGCATTACATTTAAACTAATGTCAGTGGTGCAGCAACACAACAAATATTTTGTAGTGTGTAAGTTGTGTCCCTTTACGTCACAAGGCAACATTTTAACTTACAGTACGCACTGCTAGTCCAACCGGTTCCTAATGATCAGCATGATCGTGAACGTGTGGCTAGAACTCAAGTGATTGGCATTGTTGATGGGGAAAGTGCCTGGCATTACTGTGACATTGTTAATTACAATAGAGAAACTTTAACAACCCTATAACCTATCACAAAGTTTAATAGTGAAATATACATTTATTAATTGATAGTGAAATGTAAATGTTTTGCTTCGAAAATGTTGACAATATGTGCAATTATTTTTAGTTATAACAATTTTTTTAGTTTTTTAGGAGTTTACATAATTTGATATACAAACATTTGTCAAAACTTTAGAATAATCTCTCAAATTTAAGAAAAGTGAATTATATACACACCTGATATGTATTGTCTGGCTGTTTGTCATCTTCAATCTTTTTTATAGGAAAGCCACAGAAAGAAGAAATGGGATAATTTTTTACAGATATTTTGTTTAGGTGTACATAAATTGTAAAGTTGACAAACCTAGAATTTAATGATGTTACCTGTGTCTTCTGTGTCTCGTTGTCTGGAGCTGATTCTCTCTTCCTGATATCTTTGCTTACGTCTGTTGTTACTGGCACTTGAGAAGGAAAGATATACAAAGCAGAAGTATACAGTCGTGGCCAAAAGTTTGAGAATGACACAAATATTAGTTTTCACAAAGTTTGCTGCTGAACTGCTTTTAGATCTTTCTTTCAGTTGTTTCTGTGATGCACTGAAATATAATTACAAGCACTTCATACGTTTCAAAGGCTTTTATCAACAAGTACATGACATTTATGCAAAGAGTCAGTATTTGCAGTGTTGGCCCTTCTTTTTCAGGACCTCTGCAATTCGACTGGACATGCTCTCAATCAACTTCTGGGCCAAATCCTGACTGATAGCAACCCATTCTTTCATAATCACTTCTTGGACTTTGTCAGAATTAGTGGGTTTTTGTTTGTCCACCCACCTCTTGAGGATTGACCACAAGTTCTCAATGGGATTAAGATCTGGGTAGTTTCCTGGCCATGTACCCAAAATTGGACCCCCGAGCCACTTAGATATCACTTTTGCCTTATGGCACGGTGCTCCATCGTGCTGGAAAATGCATTGGTCTTCACCAAATTGTTGTTGGATTGTTGGAAGAAGTTGCTGTTGGAGGGTGTTTTGGTACCCTTCTTTATTCATGGCTGTGTTTTTGGGCAAAATTGTGAGTGAGCCCACTCCCTAGGATGAGAAGCAACCCCACACATGAATGGTCTTAGGATGCTTTACTGTTGCCATGACACAGGACTGATGGTAGCGCTCACATTTTCTTCTCCAGACAAGCCTTTTTCCAGATACCCCAAACAATCGGAAAGGGGCTTCATCTGAGAATATGACTTTGCCCCAGTCCTCAGCAGTCCATTCGCCATACTTTTTGCAGAAGATCAATCTGTCCCTGATGTTTGTTTTGGATTAAAGTGGCTTCTTTGCTGCCCTTCTTGACACCAGGCCATCTTCCAAAAGTCTTTGCCTCACTGTGTGTGCAGATGCGCTCACACTTGCCTGCTGCCATTCCTGAGCAAGCTCTGCACTGGTGACACTCCAATTCCGCAGCTGGCGCATCCTGGCGAATGCTGGACTTTCTTGGACGCCCTGAAGCTTTCTTAACAAGAATTGAACCTCTTTCCTTGAAGTTTTTGATGATCCTATAAATTGTTGATTTAGGTGCAATCTTAGTAGCCACAATATCTTTGCCTGTGAAGCCATTTTTATGCAACGCAATGACGGCTGCACGCGTTTCTTTGCAGGTCACCATGGTTAACAATGGAAGAACAATGATTTCAAGCATCACCCTCCTTTTAACATGTCAAGTCTGCCATTTTAACCCAATCAACCTTGTGCTCATCAACATTTTCACCTGAGTTAACAAGACGATTACTGAAATGATCTCAGCAGGTCCTTTGATTTTTTTCAGGATTAAGTTCATTTTCATGGCAAAGAAGGACTATGCAATTCATCTGATCACTCTTCATAACATTCTGGAGTATATGCTATTATAAAAACTTAAGCAGCAACCTTTCCAATTTCCAATATTTATGTAATTCTCAAAACTTTTGGGCACGACTGTACAAATAGATAAACATTTGAATGCTCATTGCACTGCCCCATTAAAGGTTTGAGCAATAAAAATAAGTACATGGATGGAAGTGTTTGGCTTTTTTAAATTTAATTTTTAAAAATTTTGTAAGGTAATTTTAAATTAGGCGATGCGGTGGCGCAGTGGGTAGCACGTTCGCCTCACAGCAAGAAGTTCACTGGTTCGAGCCTCGGCTGGGTCAGTTGGCATTTCTGTGTGGAATTTGCATGTTCTCCCCGTGTTCGCGTGGGTTTCCTCCGGGTGCTCCGGTTTCCCCCACAAGTCCAAAGACATGCGGTATAGGTGAATTGGGTAAGCTAAAATTGTCCGTAGTGTATGTGTGTGAATGAGTGTGTATGAATGTTTCCCAGTGATGGGTTGCAGCTGGAAGGGCATCCGCTGCGTAAAACATATGCTGGATAAATTGGCGGTTCATCCCGCTGTGGCGACCCCAGATTAATAAAGGGACTAAGCCGAAAAGAAAATGAATGAATGAATGAATTTTAAATTACCATACAAATTTAAACTAAATAATTTATACGAATAATGAATGAATAATGATGATGATTATAATACATTTATATACTTTTAACTCAAGAGTAATACATTTTCTTCATCAAAGCTTGTCTTAATCCTATCTGATTAATAAAAAAAAAAAAGTTTTGACTTCCAGTTTAGCGTCCACCATGTGAAGTCGCAAAGTCGGGAGCTCTGCAAACTAATTCTTAAATTTATTAAGTACATAGTTACAACCTACTCAAAGTTTATTGTTGCAGCTGCTAATTTGTTTTGTGGACTATTTCTGAACCTTGCGCCTTGATTTCGAAAACCCAGCGTCAGAAAAAGACTGATTTGGCGAGCTCTAATGAGTCGGCCAAAGACGAAACAAGCATGATTGATGGCGCTACAATAATGGCAGCGATCAAGTCTTTGGAAACTGGAATTCACTAGAAGTTTGACACGCATGCGGCTGAGTTCCGAAAAGAAATATCATCCCTGCAGGAAGAAGTGCACAACTCGCTAATGGCGGTAACTTCAGATATGAAAGCACATGAGGAGAGGCTAACTAGTCTGGAAAATGCAACATCCGAGTGGACGACTAGTTTACAGGCACTTGAACCGAATGTGACCACCCTACGGCGTGAGATTGCTGCTCTTCAAGCCAAGTGCATAGATCATCTTGCATCTGCATCTTGTAGGTATTCCTGAAGGTACAGAGGGTACGCAGCCTACAAAGTTAATTGCGGAAACATAGATTTTTAGCCTCCACAAGCCCCCGCTTCTTGCCCGAGCGCATCGCACATTATCCGCACGACCAGCTGAGGGTCAGTGGCCGTTTGTCGTATGCTTTCACCGATTCAACGTCAAGGAAGACATTCTGCGGAAGGCTATTGAAGCCAAACAGCTTAAACTTAAAGACCAAAAAGCCAAAATGAGGGCTGCGTATTACGACGTGAAACGTGTGCTGAGGTCCCGATCTGTGAAATATGGGCTAAGAGGTCTAACTGGCTTCCGAATCACATATGATGGTACTGAACACAAGTTTGAAACACCAGCTGAAGCGATGGACTATGTGAAACGGCACATTAAGACCCCTTAAAAAGGAGAATGGTTACAGACTGTTTGACTGAGGTACCTTAAAGCGGCTAAAACAGCTACATGTAACTTACAATCATTTGTAGTCTAATTAAAGGACGACTGGACTATTTATGTTAATATTCTGGCAGTTCGCTTTGATATATCTGATATATTTGTTCTGTCAAGTTGAATTAAAGTTAAGTAATAATCTTCCCGTGCTTTTTTTGTCTTTACTGCTACGGTGTAATAATTGGAGTTATGTAGACGTGATAATGGTAACACATTTCTTTTTTAATTTACTTCCTATAGTAGCTAATATTTAAATGCAAGGTTTTTTTGTTTTTTTTTGTTGTTGTTTTTTTTGGTTGTAACAATCTATATAGTTTGTAGAGTATTGTTCGAGTTTCGGAAGAAGTGACTCATGCGTATTGTTGGGTGTTAACCCAGGGAGGCGTACAGTCCATCAATGGTAGTGTTAGCTTAGTTCATAGGTGGAGAGGGGGTAAGGGAAGCTGTGTTGTTTCAAAACGGAGTTCATTACTAGGTTTAATATTTTTTCAAAACGCTCACCTTAGGCTTTTTTTGTGTCATTTATGTTTTTGTTTGGTTATTTTTCTTTGCTTTTCTGTGTTTTGATTGTCTCTTTACTTTTGCTTCTTTATTATTATTATTTTTTTTGCATAATATCTCCATTAAACACATATGACAAACTCTCTGAGATATGTTAGCTGGAACTGCAAGGCTGTCAACAATCCTGATAAGCGCAATCGAGTCTTAAACCATTTGAAGAGCCTAAATGCAGACTTTGTTTTTTTGCAAGAAACGCATCTTCGTTCCTCCGACCACTTTGGATTGAAGAAAAATGGGGTAGGTCAGGTTTTTCATTCAATATTTCATTCTAAATCTAGAGGCTGTGCAATCTAGAGGCTGTGGGAGGCTGTGGGACTTTAACTGCGTTATGTCTCTCGCTCTTGATAGATCATCCAAAAAGATCATAGCTCTATCAAAATGTGCCTCGGTAATTCACAATTTTATGCAAAAAAATGGTATGTGTGATGCATTCCGCCACTTACATCCCTCTGAAAGGAAGTATTCATTATTCTCCCATGTTCATCAAACGTATTCTCGCATTGATTATTTCTTTTTGGACCATAAATTTCTTCAATATTTAAAAGACTGTTCTTATCAAAGTATTGTAATTTCTGATCATGCACCAGTTATATTAGAGCTTCAGATTCCAAATCAGCCACCTAAATATAGTCAGTGGCGTTTAAATCCACATCTCCTAACTGATAAGGATTTCATCGAATTTATCTCATCCAACATATTAAGTTTTATGGAGATCAATACCACACCAGGCATGCCATATTGTACTATTTGGGAAAGTCGAAAATGTTATCTACGCGGTTTAATAATCTCTTATTTGTCCCATAAAAACCAGGAGAAAAAAAGACATCTTAAAGAAATATCTCCATAGCACTTATTGATACTCAGTATGCTTTGGATCCCTCCCCTGAACTTTTTGAAGAGCTTCAACTATTACAAGCAGAATATGATATATTATCAACTGATGAGGTTGAAAAATTGATTCTGCGTGCCCAGCATAGGATTTATGAGCAAAGTGATAAGACAGGAAAACTGCTCGCCCAACAAATCCGTGAAGCTGAAGCATCTCGTATGATCCCCCAGATCAGAACGAAGTCAGGGACAATCGCAGTAAACCATACAGAAATAAACTCTGAATTTAAAGAGTTTTACATGGATTTATACTCTGCAGAATGTCCATCAGATATTTCCACAGCAAACTCCCTTCTTAGTGAAATTGAATTTCCCACTATAAATAGGCCATCCCATGACATTCAAATTGAAGAAATTAAGGAATCTATAACATCTATAAAATCTGGCAAGGCCCCAAGACCCGATGGATTTCCGTCTGAATTTTATAAGGTATTTTCTAACTTGCCCAATTTTACTTTTGGTTTTCTCAGAAAGTCTCCAGAAGGGTTATCTACTTGCAAGTCTATATGAAGCAACTATTTCATTACTTCTAAAGAAAGACAAGAATCCACTAGAATGTGGTTCATATCGTCCTATTTCCTTGTTAAACTGTGACTATAAAATGTTTGCCAAACTTTTGGCCAACCGTTTAGAAAATGTTGTTGGTCAAATAATATCACCTGATCAAACTGGCTTTTATTCAGGATAGACATTTTTTTTCTAATATTAGGTGCCTTTTTTAATATATTGTACTCTTCCCACTCAAACAGGCTGGAGGTGGTACTGTCACTTGATGCTGAAAAGGCATTTGACCGTGTTGAGTGAAAATTTGGATACGGCCCTACATTCATATCCTGGATTAAAATCTTATATGCGGCTCCTAAAGCTTCTGTTCGTACTAATAATGTTTTCTCAAAATATTTCAAACTTCAACGGGGTACAAGACAGGGTTGCCCCCCCTCTCCACTTTTATTTGTCATAGCTATTGAACCGCTCGCAATTGCTATAAGGTCTAGTACACAGGTTTGTGGTATCACCCGTGCTAATAAAATGCACAAGATATCTTTGTATGCAGATTATCTTCTTCTTTTTTATCTAACCCTCTTATCTCAATTCCTCAAATTCTCTCCATTTTAGATGCCTTTAACAGTCTCTCTGGGTATAAATTAAATTTCGGTAAAAGTGAACTGTTCCCATTGAACTCATCTTCTCTTCAGATTTCATATTCAGACTTTCAGTTTAAGGTGGTTAGGAATCGTTTTAAATACTTGGGAATTCAGGTGACTCGCAAATACTCTGATCTGTTTAAAGATAATATTAGTCCCCTCCACAATTATGTTAAATCTGTTTTTGTGTCTTGGAAATGCCTTCCTTTGTCTTTGATAGGAAGGGTGAACATTATCAAAATTAACATTGTTCCTAAATTTTTAGATCTTTTTCAATGTCTTTCTATATTTATCTGTAAATCTTTTTTTTTTTTGTCTTGCATCGGAATATTTCCTCCTTTATTTGGAATAAGTCAAAACGAATGAATCAAAGTCATCTTATGAAACCAAAGCATTTGTGTGGCCTAGCTTTGCCAAATTTTCAAACCTATTATTGGGCAGCAGACATTAAAAACTTGTTATATTGGGTACAGCAGGATTTGCAATTAAAGAAATCTCTTTGGAAAAATCTAAATTTTTCAACTCAGATATTGAACTTAATAAAAATATGTTTTCTAATCTTCAGGTTGTTTCATTCGTTACATGTGTGTTATATCCACAAATAAAACTGGTATTCTTCTCCTTTCTGTATTAAAGAGACCTTTTTTATTATTATTTTTTTCTCATGTAATATCTATAATTTACTTTATAAGTTATAAGAATATAATATGGCATATATACCTATTATATCTCATATCATTGTATTATATCTCATATAAAGCTAATTTAAATACAGATTTTTTTAATTACATTTTCAAATTCCTCCTTGTTTCTTGCTTGCAATGATCTGGCATCCTGTACTGAATCATGAAACTTCATTCCAAATTACATAAAGTCAATGACTTTTTAAAATGTGAACAAAGATTAAAAAGCAGTAAACATCAGCTATAAAGATAAATGTAACTCACCAGCAGGTAATATTTTGTCTCTTGAGTACACATAATAAGATCCCAAACATATGAAAATATAAAAAATGATGCATATGATAAGCAAATTAAAAAAATAAAACATCAACCTACGCTGGTTTAAAGCTCTAAATGCCAACATTTTGCTGTACACTGATGAACAAAATGATGCACAGAATGCATGTCGTGTTTTAGACACCGCTTCTACAGAAAACCGGATAAACAAGATAGGAGTTTGTATGACAAAGATTAGTTGAATGTCCTGTAGGACGTAGTACTGTATATTCAAATAAACATGTAAATTTCTTCTGAGATCTGCATCTGCCTGGGTAGAAATACTATCTTGGTAAAACTAGGGCAAAATAAATGTAAAAAGGTCAAATCTGAAAATTTCAAAAATGTTGAATGATATAGGGTGAGGTTCACGTGACATGTTGAGCTTTTCTGCATTTTAAATATTCCCATTGTTCCCATTTTTAAAAGCTTGTTGCTGGATCCACAGTAGATATATACTACTTGTATAGACTGTTGTAACCTCATTATAGCCACAGTAGCTACACATTACACATGGCACTACAGTGAAGTCCTTTTAAAGGACTTATCTGTTTTTGTAAAATCTGTGGTTTATATATATATATATATATATATATATATATAACACAAGACAAGGGCAAGATGTTATCAAAAGCCATAAGTCACGGTGGTTTATGGTTTATTTACAAAGTGCCCAGAGTTTAGTGACAGGGAATGGTAAGTAGTGCTGGTGCTGAGTCCTCTGGTGATCTGTGGTAGTGCTCCAGGGTGAATCGCTGTGCAGACTTGTTAGATCCTTCCATGTTGGTGAAACTCTGATCTAGACACTTCAATCTGTATAGAGAGAGGGAGAGATAAGTATGTATATATATATATATATATATAT
>CAIGQV010000785.1:514279-529279 GCA_903798115.1 Danio jaintianensis | reverse complement strand
TATCATACCTATGTCATTATACAGATTTGTGTCCTGACATGTCACAAAAACACGTACACACACATAAAAAGATACAAGAGAACGTCCTGGTTACGTCCGTAACCCACGTTCCCCGAATAAGGGAACGGAGACGTGCGTCTGTTGAACAGACTATGGGATTGCGTCAGACGAACAATCACCCTGAAGAGTAAGAAAACGGGCCAATGAAATGCCGAATTGTATTGGCAGAGCTCTGCTCCACAGCTGGCAGCAATGAGCTATCAGCTATATAAGCTACACGCTGTGGAGTGAGCCTCAGAATTTGCCTGCTGAAGAGCCGATCACTCAGCTAATCAGCTGGAGACTCAGCTGCTGTGGCAGTGGAGACGCACGTCTCTATTCCCTTATTTGGGGAACGTGGGTTACGGACGTAACCAGGACGTTCCCCTTCATACGGGAACTTCAACGTGCGTCTGTTGAACAGACTATGGGAGACTGTATGGAAAACGCCACTGCAGCTAAGCCCGTCACACTCCTGATGTGAAGTTTGCCAAGCATAGCGTGAGCGCACAAGCATCACCAGGAGCGCAACCTTCCAACGTCCCTTAGGCCCTTAATTACCATTACATGGGAATAATATAATTTAGATCGGGGGTCGTAAATGTGCTTTTACCTAGCTAATATAGACTAGGGATTTTAGAATTACGACAGTACGTCTGGAAAGCGTGCCAGTCCCTGAAGGGGGAGGACGCTGCGGAGCCACCTGCTACCCAAGAGGGGAGACTTGATGGTAATAGAGCATATGGACTAGCCCTGATGAGGGGGAGTACTACAAATGATAAGCTGGTTAGCGGGTAGGGAAGACACGGGTCCGCCTGGTCAGGGGGAACACTCCGTGGCTGAAATAAGCATATGGGGTCACCCCAGGGGGGGGGGACCGCGCCAAGCTGGCACCGAACCTCAGCATGTGGGTAGACCAAATGGGCATACAGACATCACACTGAGCCAAGCGCCCGACTCCTCCGCTGAGTCGGGTGCTGGGGGCCTCGGAGGAATTCTCTAGGGTTCTCTAAATCTCTAAATGGGGTGGTAGGAACCTTGGGCACATAGCCGGGCCGGGGTCTCAGGATAACGTGAGAGTAAGCCGGTCCGAATTCTAGGCACGATTCGCTGACCGAAAATGCCTCCAAATCCCCGACTCTCTTGAACGACGCCAACGCGATCAGCAGAGCTGTCTTCATAGACAGAAATTTTAACGATACCGAATCGAGTGGCTCGAATGGACTTGCCAGATTAGCGTTGAGTTATCCTTCCTTCAGGATAAGCTGGAGCGTAGGCTGTCACCCTCCACACTGAAGGTTTATGTGGCTGCCATCCACCGCTCATCATGATGCGGTGGATGGCAACACGCTCGGGAAGCATAACCTAATCATCCGATTCCTCAGAGGCGCGCGGCGATTAAATCCATCCCGCCCCCCTCTCATGCCCTCTTGGGATCTCTCTGTAGTCCTGGCGGGGCTTTCCCGAATCGCTCCCATATCAGCTGGACCGTACTGGGGTGGAGTCTCCATTCTCCTCGGAGCGTTTGCTGCCGTGAGAGCATATCGGTTGCACGGTTGAGCTCGCCCAGGATATGAATGGCACGCAGCGAACTCAGCCGCGTATGACTCCAGAGGAGCAGACGGCGAGCGAGCTGAGACATGCGACGAGAATGTATACCTCCCATACAGTTGATATAAGCTACCGTTGCCATGCTGTCCGTCCTGACCAGCATCGATCTTGAAGCCAGCGCTGAAGTGGTCTCATATGAAGCAAACCGAGCGGCGTAACAGCGGCTACGGATGCCATATGCCCCAGGAGCCTCTGAAAAAATTTCTGTGGAACCACTATGTTCCTGTAGAGCGTGCTCAGACAGGTAAGCACTAGCCTGGCGCGCTCTTCCGAGAGGCGCGCTACCATAGCGATCGAGTCCAGCTCCAGCCCGAGAAAAGAGATCCTCTGCACTGGGCAAAGTTTGCTCTTCTCTCGGTTGACCCGAAGCCCCAACTGTTCGAGCTGCCGAAGCACCCTGTCCCTGTGCATAATCAATTGATCGCGAGACGAGGCTAGAATCAGCCAGTCGTCTAGATAATTGAGAATGCGTATGCCCGCAAGCCAAAGCAGCGCTATGGCACCCTCCGTGAGCTTGGTGAAAACCCGCGGAGACAGAGAGAGCCCGAATTGGAGGACTTTGTACTGCCATGCTCGTCCTTCGAATGCAAACCAGAGAAATGGACGGTGGCATGGAAGAATGGAGACATGAAAATACGCGTCCTTCAGGTCTATAGCTGCAAACCAATCCCGAGGACGGACGCACTAGAGTATGCGCTTCTGCGTGAGCATCCTGAACGGCATTTTGTGTAAATGACAGTTCAGTCTGCGCAGATCTAGGACTGGTCTTAACCCTCCGCTCTTTTTCGGCACGATGAAGTACGGGCTGTAAAACCCACATTTCATCTCGGCTGGAGGGACCTGCTCGATTGCATCCTTCGCCAGGAGGACAGCAATCTCCTCTCGCAAGACAGGGGCGCTCTCGGGGGAAACCCTCGTAGTATGAACACCCGTGAACCTGGGAGGGCGGATAGCGAATTGAATCGCATAGCCGAGTCTCATCGTCCACATGAGCCACCGCAATGGACTGGCCAGCGCTAACCAGGCTGGCAGAGCCCGCGCTAAGGGCACCATCGGACTGATCAATGACGTGCCAACGGAGGGGCAGCTCGGGAGAGGAGTGCTCACCCCGGGAGGCAGAGTGGCCCGGGGAAGAGCTGAAAATAAGAGAGTCTCTCTTACCTTCCTCCCTGGATCCCGCGATGAGGCTGGAGTGAGAGAAAGGAGCCCGTCCTCTAGCACTCCGTGAGCCTGTGGCGAAGGGGCCCGGCGCTGCGAGCTGGAAGGCGGAGCGTCCCAGACTGGCAGGGCTCGGGTTTGCACATTCGGAGACAGGGAAATTTGCTCTTTTTTTGACAATTTGGGTACCGCCGGCCCGGAGGCCAGCAGTGGTGTTTTTAAAGTCTTTGCTGACTGTAGGTGTCCTCGGCCCTCCACCGAGTAAAGAGCAGGTTCCCTCTTCTCCGGATGGCCCGTCTCAGGGACGCTTCGCGGTCCGTTTACCGGACTTAACGGCGCCCTGGGGCGGTGGCGTCGCAATCCCGCGGGAGGCTCGGCGTTGCCGCTTAGCCGGTGGAGCGGGCAGCGGGAGCGGAGCAGGTTTTGAAGCCGCGGGTGGACGCCCTCGGCAATGGGCAGCCGAGGTGGATGGGGCAGCGGGGAGAGCAGTTTTCCGAGCCCGCTGATAGATGACCTCCCCCATCGCCTGGGACTGCTCTTTCACCGCCGAGAACTCCTGGGTAAAGTCCCCGACGGTGTCGCCGAACAGGCCAGCCTGGGATATGGGAGCGTTAAGAAAGCGAGCTTTGTCAACATCTCTCATATCAGCCAGGTTTAGCCAGAGGTGGCGTTCCTGGACCACTAATGTGGCCATCGTCTTCCCTAGGTCACGAGCAGCCGATTTGGTGGTCATGAGAGCATAATCGGTTGCCGTGCGGAGCTCATGCATTAAGCGCGGGGAAGAACCACCCTCCTGCAGCTCAGCCAACTTCTCAGCTTGGTAGCGTTGATAGGTGGCCATAGCGTGCAGAGCGGATGCAGCCTGTCCCACAGCAGTGTAGGCTCTGGCCGTGAGAGACTCAGATAACCTACACGCTTTGGAAGGGAGTCTGGGTGGACCTCTCCAGGTGGAGGCACCCCGCGGGCAAAGATTGACCGCGATAGCGTGCTCCACCTGGGGAATCGCCTCATAACCCCTGGCTGCTCCACTATCAAGGGTGGTGAGAGAGGGAGCGCACGAGGACCGGGCAGAGAAAGGTGCCCTCCATGCCTGCGTGAGCTCACTGTGTACCTCTGGGAAGAAAGGGACGGGGGGTTTGGAGGGTCTTGCCCTTCTAGCCCCCACGTAACACCCATCTAAGCGGTTCGGCCGTGGTGCTGGGGGACAAGCCATCTCCAGACCCACGGCCGAAGCAGCCCGGAATAACACGGCTAACATGTCCGACTCCAGATCCGAGGCCGCACTGACCACCCCGGAGGGTGGCAGAGGGTCCGGATCTTCATCGGAGCATGTTAGCCTGCCCTCCGATGCAGCGATGGACATCACGTCCCCGGTGTCATCTAATGAGAGCGCGGCCATCCCGGGGGATGGACCAACACTCTCACTCGAAGCTTGGACAGAGCCAGCTGAGGAGTGAGGGGTCCGCGGGCCCGAAGGCGACGGATAAGCCCCCACTGTAACCCTCAGGCCTGCCCGTGTGCTAACCGCATGGCGGGGAGCAGCAGGGGTGACGCTCCCTAATGCAAGGGTGCGCCGCGACCTTAGCTGTGCTACAGTTAAGCCCTCGCAGTGAGGGCAGCAACTGTCCGCGAGCACCGCATCAACATGCCGGACCCCCAGACATGTGACGCAATGCTCGTGCCTGTCATCCAGGGAGAGGAAACCACCGCATCCAGAAATGCACGGTCGGAACGACATCTTTAAAAAGACGCGTTGTTCGACCGTGTGCTCTCTTAGGGATATCTGCTCTTTTAGTGTGAAACTGCTCTTTTAGTACACCAGTGAAACGCCCAGGGGACGTAAAACCCAGATCAAACGCCGCTGTTGCTTCTTCTCCCGCACTGGTGATAAGCACTGAAACTTCGCTCAAAGTCAGGTTGGCAGAGTAGGTCTTCAGTCTCGTGAGAGGGTCTGAAGCAAATAAATTCTGAGGCTCACTCCACAGCGTGCAGCTTATATAGCTGATAGCTCATTGCTTCCAGCGGTGGAGCAGAGCTCTGCCAATGCAATTTGGCATTTCATTGGCCCGTTTTCTTACTCTTCAGAGTGATCAGTCGTCTGACGCACTCCCATAGTCTGTTCAACAGACGCACGTTGAAGTTCCCGTATGAAGGGGAACCCCAGATACGGTCAAACTCAAGACATCACACCTGCAAACAATGATCACCCCAATTAACCAATGAATAGGAAAAAATGAAAAATAGGTAAAAAGTCGAAACAAAAAATTACTACATAAAAAAAAAACACGTCGTTCAACGTGCTGTGCTTTCAGAGATGCTCTTCTGCTTACCTCAGTTGCAACGAGTGGTTATTTGAGTTACTGTTGCCTTTCTATCAGCTTGAACCAGTCTCGCCATTCTCCTCTGACCTCTGGCATCAACAAGGCATTTGCGCCCACAGAACTGCTGCTCACTGGATAATTTCTCTTTTTTGGAGCATTCTCTGTAAACCCTAGAGATAGTTGTGCGTGAAAATCCCAGTAGATCAGTAGTTTCTGAAATACTCAGACCAGCCCGTGTGGCACCAACAAACATGCCACGTTCAAAGTCACTTAAATTACCTTTCTTCCCCATTCTGATGCTCGGTTTGAACTGCAGCAGATTGTCTTGACCATGTCTACATGCCTAAATGCATGGTCCTCCAGAATGGTTTGGTAGTCTTTGGCAGTGATGCACCCATCTAGCACAAGTGGGCCTAGGGAATGCCATGATATTGTAGCCCAAGCGATCACTGAGCCAACCCCATGCTTCAGCCTAGGCATGCAACAGTCTGGGTGGGACTCTGATCTTTAGTTAAGTTATTTCTATTGGATTTCAAGTGATTGTGTGGGCCACTTTATTTTATTTTCTGATACCAACTGAGGGGGTTTCCTTGGCTGTTTTGGGGGTCATTGGTTGCTTTTTAATATAATTTCTCATTTCCTCACTCCTCTGTCCTCAGTCCTATGAACCGGAAACCGATCGAGCTGAACCATCTTGTAGGACATCTCAATCCTGTTATTGCAGCGTGAGGAGGTGAGGATTGAGGACAGAGGAGGCATGAGCGAGGATACATGGATGGATCTTTTGTGCAAGTGTTTTATTGACTAAATTTAGTTAATTTTTACGTGCATGTAAATTATCCCCCGTGCATGTAATTACGTGTTACGTAATGTAGTTACGTGCATGTAAATTATCCCCCCGTAAATTATCCCCCTTTCACATCTGCACCAATAATCATTACCTACAGTTGAAAAATCAAACACACAATAATGTGAATATTAAGCATAAAGTTATTGTAAATGTGGTTTGTTTTCACTGTTCCTTTAATTTTTATGTAACATGCTTTTAAGTACAAATAATAAGCAGTTAATAAAAATACAGAAAAATTGTAAAAAAAAAAAAAATGTGGACATTAAAACTATTACAATATAAAGAACTATCTGAAAAATTCTTATTCTTATAAAATAATCTATTATACAAGAATCTAGACAAATCAGTTATGTACAGTATTCATTAAATGATGACATTTTAAAGTGATGCTAAAGGAAGCAATGATATTGTCACACCTGCTGCCAATACACCTATTTAAGGGAAGTGACTATTCTTATGTTGATGATTACCATTGAACTGAACTAAACAGCTGAACTGTTTGTATGTGAGATCGCTTACCCTCTACAACGCCATTCACCTGCTTCTGTCAGGGGTGCGGATAGAGGTAAACGGGTCAGACACAGATGCAGGCCTCAACAAAGTTTATTTATAAGTCCAACAGACTCAAAGGACAAGAACTAATAACTCAAAAATATTCAATCCAGAAAAAAGGGAAAAGAAAGTCCTATCAAAGGAGCTGGCACTGGGGCCCAGAGTTCACAACAAACAAAGTCAAAAAATCCTCAAAAAATAGATTAAATAAAACTACTTCGAAGAGGAGAAAAATGTCTTTTAATGAGGTGCAATACCAGGCCCTCCGACAGGGGGCGATGGCTCCGGGTGCTGCTGTAGGAACCAGAGCGGCCGCGAAGGAGACGGAGATTTTGAGGCCGCCGAGAGCAGGAAGAGGGCTCGGCTGGATAGTGGTGGAGAGTCTGATGAGCAGCGATACAAAAATAAAACAGGAACGGGCTTGGAGACAGACAGGGAGAAAAGCAACTATTAGAAAATCAGAGCAAGATGACGCCAGACACGAAAAGACAAACAAGACTAGACCGGGAGATCGTCAACCATGCGGAAGGAAGGGAAACAACGATCTGACACAGAACAGCGATCAACGGAGGTTAAAGTAGAGAGAAAAATCAAGGAGAACAGGTGAGTGAAATTAGCTTGATAGAATAATGGAAAGTAATAGAGCGGATGGCCGGGGTAAGCAGGAAGTAAACAAACCCGAAGTGAGTGATCAAAACAAAAAACTAGTAAACGGAAAAGACAACCCCACCATAACAAATAAACCGGTGATTAGACCGAGGATATGACAGTACCCCCCCCCTACGGACGCCACAGGGCGACCTAGGGAGGGGGCTCACCTCGTCTCCGACGAAATTCTTCGACCAACCCCCGGTCCAGGATATCCCCAGCCGGAATCCAGCTCCTCTCCTCTGGACCATAGCCCTCCCAGTCCACTAAGTATTGGAAACCACGACCCCTACGTCTGACGTCCAGTAATCTCCTAACGGTATATGCTGGAGAACCATCCACTAGACGGGGAGGAGGGGGGGAAGGGGTCGGGACAGTGGGAACAAGGGGGGAGGAAAAAACAGGTTTAACCCTAGAGACATGAAAGACAGGGTGTACCCGACCAAGCGTAGGAGGGAGCTTGAGCCGTACTGCCAAAGGATTCAGCACCTTGGTGATCCGGTATGGGCCAATGAACCTGGGAGCCAATTTACGTGAGGCGACCCTGAGAGGCAGGTCCTTGGTAGAGAGCCATACCCTTTGACCACATACATACACGGGTGCCGGAGTCCGATGACGGTCAGCCGCTGCTTTGGTCCGTCTACTAGCCCGGACCAAGGCTTCCTTAGCTCTATTCCAGGTGCGACGACACCGTTGGACGAAAACCAAGGCAGACGGAACCGCAGCATCGGGTTCCTGTGAGGGAAACAGTGGTGGTTGGTAACCAACAGAACACTGAAATTGTGACATACCTGTGGAAGAGACTGGTAGACTATTATGAGCATATTCTACCCAGGACAATTGTTGGCACCAGGAACTAGGATTCTGGGATGCCAGGCAGCGGAGAGTGCGCTCCAAATCCTGGTTTGCCCGCTCAGACTGCCCATTGGTCTGAGGATGAAATCCCGACGACAGACTCGTAGAGGCCCCGATCTGTCGACAGAATTCCTTCCAGAACCAGGAGACAAACTGGGGGCCCCTATCAGAAACCATGTTGACCGGAAGACCATGGATCCGGAAAACGTGGTCCACCACCGCTTGAGCAATCACCTTGGCTGAGGGCAATTTAGGAAGAGGAATGAAGTGGGCCGCCTTGGAAAATCGGTCCACCACCGTAAGAATGACGGTGTTCCCCTTCGATATAGGTAAACCAGTTACAAAATCAAGGGCCAGGTGTGACCAGGGGCGGGAAGGGATGGGAAGGGGGCGAAGCAGACCAGTGGGAGGAGAGTTAGAACTCTTGTTCTGGGCACAAACTGAGCAGGCAACCACGAACTGCCTGACATCCCTGGCCATGGATGGCCACCAAAACCGCTGACGGATGGCTGCCAGTGATCTCCGAACCCCTGGATGACAGACTAACTTGGATGAGTGTCCCCACTGGATGACCTGTGAACGCAGAGCAGAAGGAACAAACAATTTGCCCGCTGGAACTATTTGAGGGGACTGGCACTCTCGTAAGGCCTTTAGAACAAGACTCTCGATCTCCCAAGAGAGGAAGGCCACCACCACGCCCCTGGGCAGAATGGTGTCCTTTGAAACCCCCCTCTCCGGGATCTCAAACAGGCGAGAGAGAGAGTCGGGTTTGACGTTCTTAGACCCAGGCCTATACGAGAGCGTGAAATTAAATCGACTGAAATAGAGAGACCAGCGGGCTTGTCTTGCATTAAGTCTCTTGGCAGAATTTATATATTCCAGGTTCTTGTGGTCTGTCCAGACCACAAAAGGCTGCTCTGCGCCCTCCAGCCAGTGACGCCACTCACCCAAAGCGAGCCTGACTGCCAACAACTCCCGATTGCCTATGTCATAGTTTTGCTCCGTGGGGGTCAAGCGGTGGGAGAAGAAAGCACAAGGATGTACTTTCCCATCCTGACGAGATCGCTGTGATAGGACTGCGCCTACTCCGACCTCAGAAGTGTCTACCTCGACTATAAACTGGTGTTTAGGATCTGGAATAGATAAGACAGGAGCAGAGATAAAACGGGACTTGAGTTTATCAAAGGCCTCCTGAGCCTTATCCCCCCACCTAAACTGTACCTTGGAGGAGGTGAGCGCTGTTAAGGGTGCAGCAATCTGGCCAAAGTTCCTGATGAAACGCCGATAAAAATTGGCGAATCCCAGAAACCGCTGCAACGCCTTACGGGAGTCAGGAGTTGGCCACTCGGCAACAGCCCTTACCTTTGAGGGATCAGCACTGATCTCACCCGCCGAAATCAGAAACCCCAGGAACGATACTGACTGGGTGTGGAAGACGCACTTCTCCGCCTTAACGAACAGTTGGTTCTCTAATAGTTGTTGCAGCACCTGGCGAACATGCTGAGTGTGTACCTGTAGAGAAGGAGAGAATATTAGGATATCATCTAGGTACACGAAGACAAATTGGTTTACCATGTCTCTCAGTACGTCATTAACCAGGGCCTGGAAGACAGCCGGGGCGTTGGTCAGACCAAAAGGAAGGACCCGATATTCAAAGTGTCCCGTGGGTGTGTTGAAGGCTGTCTTCCACTCATCCCCCTCCCGGTTTCGCACTAAATGATAAGCATTCCGGAGGTCCAACTTGGTGAAGACTTGGGCTCCCTGCAAGAGTTCAAAGGCTGAGGACATGAGAGGTAAGGGGTACCTGTTCTTAATGGTGATGTCATTCAGCCCTCGATAGTCAATGCAGGGACGGAGGGAGCCGTCCTTCTTTTTAACGAAGAAGAACCCAGCTCCCGCAGGGGATGAGGAGGAGCGGATGAGGCCGGCTTTAAGGGATTCATTAATATACTTGTCTATAGCCTCTCTTTCAGGACGGGACAGGGAATACAAGCGTCCCTTGGGCGGAGAAGTGCCTGGGAGAAGCTCAATGGCGCAATCGTAGGGTCGATGCGGAGGCAAGGAGGCGGCCGAGATTTGCTGAAGACCAGGTGCAGGTCGTGGTACTCCGCCGGAACCCCGGTCAAATCCACCGGCTCCACCTGTAACACAGTAGACAAAGCAACAGGAAAAGGGGCAGGACCAAGACAAGACTTAAGACATGACTGACTCCAAGATAAAACAGAACCTCCAGACCAATCCACGTGAGGACCATGCTGTACCAACCAAGGATGCCCTAAAATTATAGGGGCACCGGGTGAGTCTAGGAGGTACAGCGTGGTAATCTCACGGTGATTGCCGGAGACAATAAGACTTACAGCGGGGGTAATGTGCGAGACATTGGTGATTAGGGTACCATCAAGGGAATGAGCAGAAATGGATTCAGGAAGAGGGATGGCCGGAATTCTCCATTGGGCAGCCATAGAGCGGTCCATGAAATTGCCCTCGGCTCCAGAGTCAGTAAGGGCTAAACTAGGGCTGGAAAATCCTTCATACTGAATCCTAACAGGAAGAAGAGTGCGAGATGAGGGGGACGAAAGAGGAATAGCGCCCACCAGGATCCCTCGTCTCACTGGTGGGCTTTCGTTTTTACTGGGCATGTCGCAGCAAAATTTCCCGGCTTGCCACAGTACAGACAAAGGCCCCGAGCCAATCGCTGCTGCTTTTCCTGAGGCGTCATATGGAGACGTCCCACCTGCATGGGCTCAGGCTCTGATGGAAGAGCAGTGGCAGAATGGGAATAAGGATCCTCCCTGCTGGCTGAAAGATGGAACAATCTACGGTGGTCCCGACGGCGAAGACGAACTTCTATGCGAAGCGCCAGATTGATGAGGCACTCGAAGTCTTGTGGCAAGTCGTGGGTTGCCAGTTCGTCCTGGATGTCCTCATTCAAACCCGCAACATGGAATGACAAGCTCCCTCGTTCCAATCACATGAAGCTGCCAGGGTCTTGAATCTTATGGCATACTCCTTGACAGACTGGCCTCCCTGACGAAGGCGCGCTAGTTGATCTGCCGCCTCCTGGACCCTGGCAGATCTGTCAAAGAGTCTACTCATCTCTACACGGAGATCACTGAAAGAGGAACAGCATAGTGCTCTGGCCTCCCAAACGGACATTCCCCAGTCGCGAGCTCTGCCCGTGAGAAGGGTAAGCACGAAAGCCATTTTTGTCTTCTCTGTGGCATAAGTACGTGGCTGGAGGGCGAAAACGACCGAACACTGAGATAGGAATGCCCGGCATGAACTGGGATCCCCTGCAGGGTTTCAAACTGAAGCTCTTGGAAGCGCGTCGTGAGGTCAGCCACCTGATTGGTTAAAAACTCCACTTCTCTTCTCACTTCTTCTTATGATACGTCATAAGATGGCGCCGCGGATGGCCGCCTCGGTGTGGAGCTCTCCGGTTTTTGCACTGTTTTTGTTCGTTTGTCCTGTTTTATGTTCATCGTACGAGATCAGTTATTCCAGGGACGAGCTGCTGAACATTCGGCAGTACACTCCAATTAATCACCAACCGGTTTTTGATTTCTCTGGTGTTTTGCTGAACATTGTTGTCGGCGGAGCAGCTGCACTAGGGAAACGCTACAGGACGCGCAGGCGTGGGAAGCGAGCCGGCGCGCTCGTCAGGCTCAGACAGCGCGGCTTCAGAACGGCGCTGCCGAGCATCCATCTGGCGAATCTCCGCTCTCTTCCTAACAAAATGGACGAACTACTTCTGCTCGCACGCAGAAACAAGAACTTTACCAACTCTGCTGCTCTGTGTTTCACGGAAACCTGGCTGAACGAAGCCATTCCGGACAGCGCGTTACACCTACCGGACTTTCAGCTGTTCAGAGCGGACCGTGATACGGAGTCAACGGGCAAAACGCGCGGTGGTGGGACATGCTTTTACATCAACAGAAGGTGGTGTACGGATGTAACTGTGTTAAAGAAGATGTGCTGTCCTGACGTGGAAGTGCTTTTCATTAACTGTAAGCCGTTCTACTCGCCGCGGGAGTTTTCCTCGTTCATTCTCATCGGTGTTTATATTCCACCGCAAGCACACGTGAGTACTGCACTGCAACAGCTGGCTGATCTGATCACAGAGACAGAACAACAACACCCGGACTCTGTTTTTATCATTCTCGGTGACTTTAATCAGGCGAAACTCACACATGAGATGCCTAAATTCAAACAGCACATTACATGCCCCACCAGAGACAATAATATTTTGGACCATTGCTACACCACAATAAAGGATGCATATCGTTCCGTCGCTAGAGCAGCTCTAGGACTCTCCGACCACTGCCTGGTTCATCTTATACCAACTTACAGACAAAAACTTAAAACTACTAAGCCAGTATTAAGGACTGTTAAGAGATGGACCAACGACACAGAACAGGCCTTACAAGGCTGTTTTGAATGCACTGACTGGAGTGTTTTTGAAGCTGCAGCCACCGACCTCGACGAACTCACAGATACCGTAACATCATACATCAGTTTCTGTGAGGAGCTATGCATCCCTGCCAGGACCTACTTATCATTTAACAATGATAAACCATGGTTCACACCAAAACTTAGACAGCTTCGTCAGGCCAAAGAGGATGCCTACAGGAGTGGGGACAGGGTCTTGTACAATCAGGCAAGGAACACACTGACAAAGGAGATTGGTGTGGCTAAGAAGAGCTATGCCAAAAAGCTGGAAAACCAGTTTTCTGCCAACGACCCGGCATCAGTGTGGAAAGGCCTGAAAGACATCACAAACTACAAGACACCATCCCCCAGCATTGATGGCAGTAAACAACTTGCAAACGAGCTGAATAAGTTCTACTGTAGATTTGAGACACCCCACACCCACCCTGACGATCTCTCTACACAGCCATCAACACCTCCAGCCATCTCTCTCCCCCCCCCTGCACTTCAGATCAGTGAGGATAATGTGCGTCAGATCTTCAGGAAGCAGAAGAGAAGGAAAGCACCTGGCCCAGATGGTGTTTCACCAGCCTGTCTGAGAACCTGCGCTGACCAGCTGGCTCCCATTTTCTCACAGATCTTCAACAGATCACTGGAACAGCGCAAAGTTCCATCCTGCTTCAAATGCTCGACCATCATCCCAGTCCAGAAGAAGACAAAGATCACAGGACTCAATGACTACAGACCTGTTGCCTTAACATCTGTGGCCATGAAGTCATTTGAAAGACTGGTGCTAGCATATCTGAAGGACATCACTGGACCTTTGCTGGACCCCCTGCAGTTTGCCTATAGAGCAAACCGGTCTGTGGATGATGCAGTCAACATGGGACTGCATTATACCCTACAACATCTGGACAAACCAGGGAACTACGCAAGGATTCTGTTCGTGGACTTCAGTTCTGCCTTTAACACCATCGTCCCATCATTGCTCGAGTACAAACTGACCCAGCTCTCTGTTCCTAGCTTTGTCTGTCAATGGATCACCAGCTTTCTGACAGACAGACAACAGCTAGTCAGAATGGGCAAAATCACATCCGACAGCCGCACCATCAGCACCGGTGCCCCCCAGGGATGTGTTCTCTCCCCACTGCTCTTCTCCCTGTATACCAATGACTGCACTGCAAAAGACCCCTCCATTAAACTCTTGAAGTTTGCTGACGACACTACTGTTATCGGCCTCATCCGGAACGGTGATGAGTCTGCATACAGACAGGAGGTGGAGCGGCTGGCTCTATGGTGCAGATGCAACAACGTTGAGCTGAACACGCTCAAAACGGTGGAGATGATAGTGGACTTTAGGAGAAACCCCCCTGTACTTCCCCCACTCACCATCATGAACAGCACTGTGGCTGCAGTAGAGTCATTCAGGTTCCTGGGCACCACCATCCCTTAGGATCTGAAGTGGGACATTCACATAGACTCTATTGTGAAGAAAGCCCAGCAGAGACTGTACTTCCTTCGTCAGCTGAGGAAGTTCAACCTGCCACAGGAGCTGCTCGTACAGTTCTACTCAGCTGTCATCCAATCCATCCTCTGCACTTCAATCACCGTCTGGTTCGGCTCAGCTGCCAAAACCGACCTCCGTAGGCTACAGCGAATAGTCCGGACTGCTGAACGAATCACTGCCACTACCCTTCCTACACTTCAAGAACTGTACTCTTCCAGAGTGAGTAAAAGGACTCGCAAAATCACTCTGGACCCTTCACACCCAGCACACTTTCTGTTTGAACTGTTACCGTCTGGCCGGCGCTACAGAACACCGAGCACAAAAACAGCCAGACACAGGAAAAGTTTCTTTCCTCAGGCCATCTACCTCATGAACAGTTAATTATTCCCCTACTGTGCAATAAACATGTGCAATACTTTTTCATACGCGTTTGTACACAGCACCTTATAACAGTATACAATGCAATACTTTCTCCATAAGCATTTGTACACAGCACCTTATAACAGTATACAATGCAATACTTTCTCCTACGCATTTGTACACAGCACCTTATAACTTGTAAAACTTGTATATTTATAACAAATCTGTACAACAATTCATCATCCAGAGCTCTATTGTCTAACTGCATCTCTGTTTAATGTTTGTCGTATTTTATTTTTTTTTTATTTTTTTTTTTTCCTCATATTTATTTTGTGTTGTCACTTGTCACTTTATGTACACTGGAAGCTTCTGTAGCCAAAACAAATTCCTTGTGTGTGTAAGCACACTTGGCAATAAAAACCGATTCTGATTCTGATTCTGATTCTCTGGAGGTACTGGAGAGTCTTGTCTCGTGCTGGCCCAGCAGAACTCCCTGTTGAGCCACAGCGGACCTGACTGGATCTTGACCTGCTGTGTCCATCCTGGTCAGATCGTACTGTCAGGGGTGCGGATAGAGGTAAACGGGTCAGACACAGATGCAGGCCTCAACAAAGTTTATTTATTAGTCCAACAGACTCAAAGGACAAGAACTAATAACTCAAAAATATTCA
>CAIGQV010000785.1:448474-509279 GCA_903798115.1 Danio jaintianensis | reverse complement strand
AGGGTGCCATCGCGGCACTCAGGAATTAAGAACTTGTTTTTAGATGTAACAGCAGTTTGCAACTATGCTGCCAGGGGGCACAAAGGGAAGGAATGTGAATGGACAGAAACATACAGTAGCTGTAAATACCCTGCTACTTGTAAATGAAATAATGAAACAAAGCATTATAATTCCTTCATTAATCATTAAAAACTTGTTAACAAGCTTTATTATCATTGTAAACTTGTTAAGTGCAATGAGGATTCATTTTGGAAAGTAAAACTAAAGAAATAAAAGACAACTAAAATGAAAGTACTAACATACATACTTACATACACATATAAATAAATAAATAAATAAATAAATAAATAAATAAAGCAGTGTTTTAGTCTAAATACAGAGAGATGTTTAGTGTTTGTTATTTTAAAGTAATAGGACTAAGACAGACAATAAATAAGCTTTTTCATTAATGCATTTAAAAAGATTTGTGACCGACCAAGAAGAGGTTTCAACAAAAGCATCGCCTATCAACAAATGTATTCTATTAAAGTAACCCACTCTATATAATAATAATATATATATATATATATATATATATATATATATATATATATATTATATTAAGGGATGCTTACTTGGGTTAATTTTCCCAACTGACAATCAGCGCTCCTTAACCGAATAGGCTATAATCTTTATCCGGTCAGATTAATATTAAATTATAATTAAATTATTGTGTATATATATAATGTTATTTTGTGTCTGACACATTAAATATTGCATCTTAAAATACTTATTTATTTCAGCATGCGAACAACAGCATACAGAACATATTAGCAACAAAAAATCTTCAAGCACCTGCAGCATTTCCAATAGTATTGAAAAAAATATATAAATAAAGATAATAAAATAAATAGGCCTGCCCTAGATATTTTTCACTTAAATTACAAATTTAGATTACAAAACGAAAACACTGACCGAATCCATTTTAAGAACTGGCATAGGCTATTTTTTTCCAATCATATGTTGTTTTTTTCTACCTCAAATAAAAATAGCAAGCTACCTTAAATCGATCTCTCCACGTAATATATGCATTTAATTAATGTAATTCTTATATCACAAACCTCTGTCAACATTTTTAATAGGAGTCAGTTTTGAAAGATTATGACTTAAGCATCTGATTTTACCTTAGTGCTTCTGTGCTTTCTTTTTCTCTGCCTCTGTCACTCGCGGTCCAATGCACGCGCTGCGTGTGATGAGAGACAACAGGGCAATATGCTGACTTTTTTATAGGCTATAGGCTATTATAGAATACAATAATTTATTTTTTTACATATAGTATTGCATTAATTTGCATAGACGTTTTATAGTTTATATAAAATAAACGCCTCAGTTTGGTGCAGAGTTAACATTATTTAAAACATAAACCTGCGTTTTTAATGCTGGATGTGGGTGTCACAAAATACTTTTTAAACCAAGGTTTTTTTATTATTATTATTATTATTTAATGTGAACAACACTTAATAAAAATTGAAATGTATTTATTACACCACCTTATTGAAAAAACATTCCATGTTTCCATGCAAACTTTTTCCACAGCTGCCGATCTAGAGACAGCCATGCTCATCATCATTTTAAATATCTGTGGAAAATACTAATCCTGGACCAGCAACTATGAGCAGCTTTTCTCTCGACCAGCAACTACAATTAGTAGCAGGCATGGTTTGAGTGAGAATATACCACAGCAATTTTTTTTTCTTTGCTGCTATCTCCGTGGTCTCTGGCACAGGAAGGCTTAGCTTCAGCACACATGCTCCGCCTATGAATACAGGCCTAAATTAAATCTAAAAAGCAACTAGCCTACTGTGCGCTGATATTTCTTCTTTTTTCCAATAACAACCAATTTCAACCGCGAGGAGATGCTGCCAGCTTGATATGCAAAAGTGAAAATGTTTTTCTAAAATTGTATTTAGCTTGGAATAAAAACAATTCACTAAAATTAATTTTATTGTGTTTTAAGTAAAAGATTGGATTAGATTAGCCTATTTCACAGTGTGTGAACATCAGAAATATTAATAATTAGGCTGAGAAAGATTTCCCCTTCATTCAGAAATAAAAAATGAAAGCCTTCCGTCCACACTATCCCGGAGTTTCGACCCTGAAAACAGAGTTTTGAAAACGCTGAAGATTCCGTTTTCATTCAGACTTCGTAAGCTTGATAGAGAGAATGTCACATTGACTGTCACATATGCATATAACAAAACGGAGTCTAATAATTAACATATTTGCCTTTTTTCATTTTCACAAAATATGAAAAATATAAAACATTACTGTGTCGGTTTTGACAATATGTGCTTAATGAGGCTATATAATAAAGATAGGCCTATCAGATGAAATGCATGGTGAAATACAAAATACAAATGTCTCTTTTGCTAAATATTTATTTAAATAATCTATATCTTTACTATTTTAATAATCAATAATAGCCATTATAAAAGTAGGGGAGAGCGGGGACAAAAGTAAAATTTTTCATAAAAAACAAATTTTAAAAGATAATGTTTTTAGCAGTGGTTACTAACTCACAAGAGTGCTCTATCAAAATTAGGTGTTATTTTGTATCAATGTAGAACAACTCCAACATGACTTCCCTTTAAACAAAAGTTGCACTGTTACTTTTGACCCTATCAGCAGGGATGAAAGTAACACAGGTGGGTCAAAAGTAACACAACAATATTTGCTAGATTTACTTAACCCTCTGCCGCAGGGTGTTGCCATATGGCAACATGTTATTTATGTTCATTTCCTTGCCACTGTTTCTTTAAGACCAACTGTGGTGGTGAGAGAGTGGCCGCACACCCAGGAAGGTGTAAGAGCGAGTGGAGACATCGGCGGCTGGTCAGTAGCCCAATCAGAAATAATTAATAACACCGATTTTCTCTAGTGATTGGGCCGTCTTAAGGGAGCGGGAGAGACCAGTCGGGAGAGAGAGAGCTAAGCGAACACACAGCCCTTGAGCCCTGTGCTGACTATGCTCTATTAAATACAGCAAAAATAAAGAAAACTATTACTTACCTTATCGCCGACCCTGTCTTCTTCTTCCCACAACAACGAACTTTTCTACAGTGGAGCCAAAACCCGGGAAGAAGAAGAGACCTCGCTGCTAAGAATGACCACTCTGTTGACCAGTCCGTTTGCGGAGGTGATCTAGCCGCTCGCGGTCCTCCGCCATGAACAACACCAGGAGCTGGTGGAGATAAGGGCCGAGCAGGAACAACGCTTCCGTGTCCTGGTAGAGGCATATCGCGAGGACCGCAAACTCGTCCGGAGCCTGCTGGACTGGGAGATCCGGCCCACATCAACATCGGCCACCCACCCTCCCATCACAAAATACACAAAATGGGGCCACTCGACGACCCAGAAGTGTTCCTCGACTTGTTTGAGAAGATGGCGGAGGCGTGTGAGTCGCCACGGGCCGAGTGGCCGTTGAGAGTCATCCCGCTGCTGTCGGGCGAAGCCCAGACCGCCGCACAGCAGCTACTGGCCGAGGATCTACTGGACTATGCTCATTTGAAGCGAGCAATCCTTCAGTGCCCTTTATATTCACCCAGCAGCTCCATGACGCCTGCTGCAGATGGCTGGTGCAGGATGACTGGACCGTCTCCCATGTGGTAGATGCCGTGGTACTGGAGCAGTTCAACACCCGCTATCCCTCCCGAACCCAGACGATCTGGAAACGGCCATCCAGCTGGCGGAGGATCACCTGGTAGCGAGGTCCAGGGTCAGCGAAGTAACCTCTCTCTCTTTCTCTCTCTCTCTCCCCCTGCCCCTCCTCTTTCTCTCTCCTCGCGCTCCCAGGCCCAGATCGAGGGGACCGCCCATTCCGGCTCCTAGGAGATGAATCCCAGGCCCGGATTCACAGCACGTCATGCCTTGCTGGGGCACCTATCGGGACAGAGAGTTCCGATCTCTGGGCGGTTTCCAATTGCTGCCAACACACGGCATTGGATAAGAGCCGCACGGTTAGGGTGAGGTGTGTGCACGGGGAGGTAAGGCGCTATCCGCTAACGGCTATTAAAATCCAATTTAGGGGAAAAAAGCATAGTGTGGAGGTAGCGGTTACCCCGCATATCAAACACCCGCTAATTCTGGGATCGAATTGGCCTGATTTGAACAAATTATTGGGAATTTGAAATTGGTTGCGTGACGACATGCTGAGACATGCACTTGAAAGAGTGCAAGTCATTGATGGGCAAAACCTCCAGCCTGATCAGCCCCTCTCCTATCCATATTTTGCAATTATTAATGACAGGGTGTATCGAGTGACCCAAGACACTTAAACAAAGGAAGATACAATGGAGGCTCAGGTTCAGGAGACACTGCCGGTTCAGACAACCCCAGTGGGTCAGGAGGCTCAGGTTCAGGAGGCACTGGTGGTTCAGACAACCCCAGTCGGTCAGGGGGCTCACGTTCAGGAGTCACTGTCGGTTCAGACAACCCCAGTGGGTCAGGAGGCTCTGGATCAGGAGGCACTGGCGGTTCAGACAACCCCAGTGAATCAGGAGGCTCAGGTTCAAAAGACATTGGAGGGTCACATGGCTCTGGCGGCACTTGATAGTCACACGTCTCTGACGACACTGGGAAGTCACGGGGCTCTGGCGGCACTGGAAAGTTACACGGCTCTCGTGGCCATTCGTGGGGCTCAGCTGCTGGCTCTGGCTATTCGTGGTACTCAGGTTGTGGCTCTGGCCATTCGAGGGATTTGGAAGGATCTAGTGCCTGCCATTCAGGAGGATTTGGTGCCCGCCCTTCGGGGAATTGGAGAGGATCTGGTGCCCGCACTTCAGGGAATTCAGGAGAATCTGGAGCCTGCCATTCAGGGAATTCAGGAGGATCTGGCACCCGCCCTTCAGGGAATTCAGAGGGATCTGGTGCCCGCTATTCGGGGGATTCAGAGGGATCTGACGGCGCTGATGGTTCTGGTGGTTGCGTAGTTGGCTCAGGCAGCTCTGATGGCAGCAGCAAAAGCTCTGGCAGCTCTGACGGAAGCAGTGGCGAAGGCTCTGGCAGCTCTGATGGCGGTGGCGGTGAAGGCTCTGTCAGCGACAAAGTGCAAGCAGCCATCTGGTATAAGACAATCTCCACCTCCAGCGGGTCTTGCTGTTGGGTGCTGCCATTTTGTGAGTGGCCAGCCCTGCAGCCAGTGGGTCTTGTTGCTGATTGCCCCCCAAAAAAACATTTAGGGCTTTCCTCCTCCACCTTGCCAACAGTGAAGGGAGACCCACTGAGTTGCAGGGCTATATGTAGCACTTCTTGAAGAGACCCTCGAGGACCAAAGTTTATGAGCGGGGTTTTCAACGGTTCATTTAGTCCATGATAAAAGAAATGAATTAAGAAAATTACTGGAAGGTCTGATTCATTTGTAATGTCCAAAAACTTACTTATGTGGTCCTCAAGGTTGTTTGCTCCTTGGTTGAGCTGACGGATTTGCTCTGCTGGATCCATGTTTTGGCTTAGTCTTCTGTAGCATACGATACCGGCAACAAGGTTGAGGATCCAAATGCAGCATCTTTATTTAAACAGAGAATGGTCAGACAGGCAACAGTCAAACACAGAAGCAAACAGTATCATACAGCACAATCCAAAAGAGTAGTCAAGTCAGAGGCAAAGAGATCGGTTCAGGCAGCTAACAGCAAATATCAATAAACAAAACGTAAGGAGCGTAAACAAAAAACAAGAGTATGGAGACACGGCACGGAAAACAAGGAAAACAAGGAAAATATTTTGTGATGCTACAGGATAACAAGACTAAGCAAAGTGAATGAGAAAGTGAAGTGTATATATAGTCCATGTAATGATAAAAAAATGAGCTGCAACTGTGTCTGTGTCCGGATTATTGTCAGCTGTTGCAGGAGTTGATGGGTGCAAAGAGTTCTGGGAGTTGTAGATCTGCAGGCAAGCCAGCATGAATCTCCAGCGTTGATAACACTGCTGGTAATCGTGACAACGTGTTTATTTAAAAAATTTTTATTACAATTATTTTAAAATCATGAGGAACACATTAAATAATGTGCGGTTGTATTGCAATGAAATACAAGTCAAATTAAATTTAGAAATCACTTCTTTCTTTTTTTATTTGCGTTTTCCATACCGCCCCAACCTTTTCTGATTTTGGGTTGTATATAACCCTAATCGCCAGTAATGTCACATCTGTGTTCTGAATGTTCAGAGGTGTATTCACAGTGAACTCAGGGCCACATTAGCCGCGTTTCCACTATCGCACCTAAAGCGAGCATGCCAGGGCGAGCCAGGGCCAGTCGCGTTTCCACTGTCACTTCCGGGGCCTGATCGGGCCAAAGCGGGGCTTCCTCGCGGCCAGCGGGCGGACTTTTTCGGCCCGCTGAATACCTTGGGCCAGCTCGGGCTTCAGGGTGGAGTGAAAGGAGAGGCGGAGTTTACCCGAGTCTGGTAAAGAGTGTGTGCCGCCATTACACTAGCTTTCTGATCACGCACGCGTACATGCGCCAAAAAATAAATAAATAGATAAATAAGGGAAAGAAAAACATATAGCTGGTCAGTTTAAGATAGGCTATTCCATAAAACACCTTATAGGCTAGGGGTCTGTTTTTTTGCATAAGATTGCCCTTATGTTTCCCTTTTAAATGCAAGGGTGCTGCATAAAATAATGAAGTAGTTTTAATTTAATAAGTGATATTTCTTTGCTGCGTCCTTCTTGATGTTTCAATAACGCATAATAATCTTGACACCACATTAAAGATAGCCAGTAACTTTAAGTTGTCAAGTTTAAATGGTGTGTTTGTGCATGAAACGTGCGCGTAAGATGCATGCGTGAGAGACGAAAGAGAGATCGTTTCACAGCTCAGTCGATGCCGCAAGCGGCTGGGTTTCTTTCTTTATTTTGGAGATAATACAAAATATGAATACAACAGAAAGACATGAAACTTTACAAATTACGTGTCCACTTTTGTAGGCTCGACACAATAGTACCATAGATAAAATAGCTTAAGCTAAATTGAAATCATTTAAAGAATTACAAATATTGGATATAATAAAATCACATTAAATAAATAAACCAATATAAAACAAACAAAGCTATACTAATTTAGGTATATACAATATAAATAAATTAAACCGTTTTAAGCCATTTTAAACTTTCATTTTACAAAGGCCTATCTGAAAAAATGATTTTAGTTATTTTCTAAAAACAATAAACAATGGAGGAGTTTTTAAATATTATTTATAAAGTATTTGGATACGATGATATTAATCAAATCATACAAACAGAGCATTTTTTGGGGGGTGAGCAAAACCATCAGAAACCTTTTGTCATCCTGCACTGTTTTATAAACGGATTGGGAAAATAGCTTATGAGCGCAACAATAGCCTAGCCTATATTTTACTTGCTCTTCCTGAAACACTTAACAGTTTCTTTTACTTAAGATAACCGAAAAATATGCAATATGCTTAAATATTCTTATTTAATATGCTTTAATATGCAATATGCTTAAATTATTCTCTTAAATAAAGGGGAATTACCTATTAAGTGTCATATAGCCTAGGGAAAAATTTATATGTTTTAGGTCTCTCCGGAGCATTTAGGCTGAATGTCTGACGGCATCTACCGAAACGAGGATGTTATAAAATACATTTCATACCAAGTTATTACTGTAAAATTTATGTGGTTTTATATTATGGATGGTGTGCTGGGTCATCTCTCCGTTAGTGGCGATACCACTTGATGTACGATGCCAACAGTCGGTCAGCGAGTAAACAAATATAATGAATGAACATATATATAGGCCTATGCGTATAGACATATAATGTAATTCTGTACAGTAACGTGTAATTTGTTTGTTTAAGTTGTCTTTATTTTAATCATTTCGTGATGATGCGACGGTGTGCTTTATCTGCCTGATTCCCGCTGAACTGGGCGGGTTGTGTGACGTTTGATTTGGGGGACGTTCTGGGGGCGGGGTTTGCGTGACACGCTGCGAGCTAATAGCCCGACACTGGAAACGCGACATGATTTCGGCCTCACTGCTCAAGCTCCCGGGCTATTGGCACGGCACGGCACGGCCCGATAAAAGCCCTGGCTCACACTGGCCCCACAGTGGAAATGCGGCTAATGGGGCAACTTTGCCTCATCTTGCATTCTTTGATGGCTGAGTTTGTCAAGCAGATGTATTTAACTTTGATAAGTACACAGTACAATTGAAACTGGTCTATAAAATAAAGTACTACTACTTATTTTAAAGAAAAAAATATTTAGCAGTATCACTACAGCATGAGTTTTCCTCTGTTACTTTTTCTTATTTTGCTCATTTTAATGTACGACAGGAGACAAGAAAAGGTATTTTTTTTCCTTGTCTTAAACTGCAAAACTTTTAAAATAAAAAGTGTAAATAAAATTAATCTGAAAAAGTGCCGCACATAGACAACAGTTAAAATTAGTTAGTCTTTGTATTATTCTTATCGTACTTTTCAGTCGTTTACTCTTCACTTATGAGCAACATCTTGTTTCTAAGCAAAAGACAATATATACTTTAGTGGTCATTGCCCGCAAGCACACATAACTTAATCCCAGCTCAATATATACAGAATTTGTCATATTCAGTTAGATTCATTATTCTCCAGTGGATTGGTAAAAAAAATTTTTTGGCCCAATATCCCTAAAAATTATAATATTTAGGCTGGATGACCTTATATTTTTCCCTTATGATTCTGGAGTGATGAAGAAACAGGTCTGGTTGATAATTATTTTGCATTTGAAGGTTGCTGAGCATCTATGATTCAGTTCTTTTGGATGTCAGTCAACATTTGCTGTTATTTCTAGATATGACAACAAAATGAAAATGTAGTGCCTAAATATGGACTTTCAAGGTATGGCTAAGTACTTTCAAAGAATAGCACTTATTTGGAAATAGGCTTATTTTACAAGTGCCCTAGAGTTAAAGATTCCTCTCCCACCTGCAGATTCTCCACCATGGACTTCCAACATTCTCCAGCCTCTGGCGCCTAGACTGCAGCTCTGCACAAGACGTTTGGCCATAGGAGAAATGGTCGTGCCCAACTGAGCCTGGTTTCTCTCAAGGTTTTTTTTCCTTCACTTTCGCCAATTGGTGAAGTTTGTTCCTCACCGTCGCCACTGGGTTGCATGGTTCGGGACTTGTGGAGCTGCGCATCGATGGATTTGCTCTTCAGTGTTTGGACTCTCAGCCGTGAAAATTAAACCACACTGAACTGAACTAAACTGAACTTAAACTCTGAAAACTGGACTGACACTGTTTTCAATTTACTATAATCTTTTATGTTAAGCTGCTTTGACAAAATCTACATTGTAAAAGCGCTATAGAAATAAAGATGAATTGAATTGAATTGAAAGATGAGTTTAACCATTTTTGAATCCATTTAGCCAATCTCCAGATCTTGTGGTATCACTTTTAGCTTAGCTTAGTATAAATCATTAAATTGGATAAGACCATTAGAATAACCCTAAAAAATGACCAAAAAGTTTAGATTTTTTTTTTGTAGTTACATCTTGTATTAAAACCAATAGAAAAAGTTTGCTATTTACTAGGCCGATAAGAACTATTCTTTAATTAATCAAGGAACCATAGCTGCAGCACACACAATTATATTACCAGGGTTCCCACATTTTCATAGACACCAGATTCAAGGACTTTCAAGGACTATTTAAGCACTGTAGGGCTCCATTCTATCACCCCAATGACAGAATCCGATGAATGGTCGAAGGTTAAATGCACGTAAGCCTTTTCTAGCGCTTCTGAAAGGATTCTGTTATTTATTAAAATGTATTTACATTTGTTTTCAGCTCCGAATTTAATCTGATTCCAATAATTACTCCTGTTGCCTCCAGCTTTCTCATACTAAAAGTATAGTTAAGTTAGTCATTTCCATACAACTTGCTAAATCAGCGATAGCCAGAAATCAAAGTCTCCAAGCTGAAGTGCCAACTGCTCCAATCAGTCTCGTGTGATTTGTTTCGATATTGTGTATACAGATCAAGGTAGCACCAGCCTCCACATAATCTACTAAATATAATGATTTCAGGAGAATCCAGAATTAATCAAAACTTAACACTTTATTTTCAGATAAAAGTGTGTCATGCCAATTACAGAATCAAACGATACAAAGCCAATTCAGAAACATACAACATCAATTACTCAAAGATAAAACCAACAGTTAGAGATGTATGAAGTACATTGCAGCATATAAGTCTTCATGCAAAAACTCAGAGACTCACACACTGCAACGGGTTATCTTCGCTACAAGATCCCAATGATATTTTTGTACCTTTCCCTTAAATACTCAACTCAGAACAAACAACCATAAATTCAAGACAATGAAAGCTTGACAAAGACTCTTCTCTGGTCATGAGTTGATGTGAAGACCATTTTCCCTGGAGTGGAGCATCTGGCAAAGATCTTATCAAAGCCGAAATCCAGATAAACAGATACAAGTGAAATTGTGAAATATTACTGTGAAATTGAGACCACTTTAACAATCACACTGAGACATTTAAAATAATATTCTGTGTGGAGTGTCAATGACCTTCTCTGGTGGAGAGGGCAGGGAAGGGGGCTCAGGGTGGGTGACTGAGGCAGTTGAACAACTGGTTTCCCTAGCTAATGTTCTTCTCAGATTAAAAAGTTTATTGTTTTATTGCCTGACAATTCTCGTGGTCTTGCCTCATGGAATTCCATAATAGTTCTCAGGGTCTGATATTATGGAGAGATTTAGCCATCCTTACAGGACCATTTATTTTAAATCAAGCACCTTTGTAATCAAATTTTATTGTAACTCCCATTACTCATTTTTAACCTAGAGGGATGCAGCTGCTCAAACAATTCTAAAAAAGCTGTAAACGCTTTTCACTGAGCCGTTTTTCCAATTTTTTTTGTTCTGCTTATTTCTCATTAGCTCCATGTTTTAGGGAGTTTGATTTTGCTATCAGAATAACTTGCATATTTGTCAATCTTTTTGACTTTGATTGAAGCTCCTCAATTTCTTCAAACAATGCTTTTCGTTTTTGAATATTTGCTGGTGTTTCTTCTTTCTTTTTTTTCTCCTTCAAGCTGCCTGTGTATCTCTGCCTTGCACGATACAGATAGAATCAGAATCAGAAAGAGCTTTATTGCCAGGTATGTTCACACATACAAGGACTTTGTTTTCGTGACAAAGCTTCTACAGTGAAACAGAATGACAGAGACAGGACAAAAAACAGATTATACATTTTTTATTTTTTTTTATTTTTTTTAAATATATACAAATTGACAAGTGTATGTACAGGTATATTACTATATACAACGTTATATGTGCAGCTGTTATGTGTAAATTGGCATGTAAATTATGTTGTTAAATAAATAAGTGTATATGTGTATAAAAAGTAGGGATGTTTGTTTCACAACTACTATCATCAAGTGTTCATGAGATGGATTGCCTGAAGGAAGAAACTTTGTTTCTGTGTCGGGCTGTTTGGGCGCACAGTGCTCTGTAGCGTCGACCAGAAGGTAAAAGTTCAAAGAGGCAGTGTGCTGAATGTGAGGGGTCCAGAGTGGTTTTGGCAGCCTTTCTGCTCGCTCTGGATAAGTACAGTTCTTGGGGAGTAGGGAGGGTTGTACCAGTGATTCGCTCAGCAGTCCAAACTATCCAACGTCGTCTTCAAAGGTCAGATTTGGTAGCTGAGCTAAACCAGACAGTTACGGCCGTGCAGAGGATGGATTCAATGATGGAATTGTAGAACTGTTACAGCAGTTTGAACTTCCTCAGCTGACGAAGAAAATACAGCCTCTGTTGAGCTTTTTTGACAATGGAGTCAATGTGAGTGTCCCACTTCAGGTCCTGAGAAATGGTGGTGCCCAGGAACCTGAATGACTCCACTGCTGCCACAAGGCTGTTCATGATGCTCAGTGGGGGAAGAGCAGGGGGGTTTCTCCTGAAGTCCACTATCATCTCCACTGTTTTGAGCGTGCACCAGACAGCCAGCTCCTTAACCTTCTGTCTGTAAGCAGACTCGTCACCGTCCTAAATGAGGCCGATAAGTGGTGTCGTCTGCAAACTTTAGGAGCTAGACAGAGGGGTCCTTTGAAGTGCAGTCATTTGTGTACAGGGAGAAGATCAGAGGGGAGAGAAGTGCCAGTGGTGATTGTACGGGTACTGGATGGGAATTTTCCCAGCTGCTGCCTGTCTGTTAGGAAGCTGTTGATCCACTGACAGACAGAGGTGGGCACTGAGAGCTGAGTTAATTTGGGCAGGAGAAGGTTTGGGATAATGAAAGTCAACAAACAAAATCCTCACATAGGTCCTTGGTCTGTCTAGGTGTTGCAGAACATAATGCAGTCCCATATTGACTGCATCATCCACAGACCTGTTTGCTCTGTAGGCAAACTGAATAGAATCCAGTGAGTGTTCAGTGATGTCCTTCAGGTGGGCCAGCACCAGTTTTTCAAAAGACTTTATGACCACAGATGTTAGCGCCACTGGTCTGTAGTCATTTAATCCTGTAAGTTTGGGTTTCTTTGGGATGGGGATGATGGTGGAGCATTTGAAGCAGGAGGGCACTTCACACAGTTCCAGTGATCTGCTAAGGATCAGGGTGAAGATGGGGACCAGTTGGTCTGCACAAAATTTTTGACAGGCTATTGTTACAAAATCTGGGCCTGGTGATTTTTTCCTCATGAAAAAACCCTGGTACACATCACCTTCACTGAACTGAAGTGCAGGTGTGGGGGAGTTGGAGGGTGGTGGAGGTGTTAATGGTAGTGTGAAGAGCAGTTCAAAGCGGGTGTGGGGTGTTTTCTCAAACCTGCAGTAAAACGCATTCAGATCATCTGCCAGTTGTTTATTTTCTGCAGTGCTGGGGGATAGTTTCTTGTAGTTTGTGATATTTTTCAAACTTTTCGCTGAAAGACTTTTCCAAAAGTCGCTGGAAGATAACTGACTCCTTAGTTTCTCAGAATAGTTCCTTTTTGCCACTCTGATCTCCTTTTCCAGTGTGTATTTGGCCTACTTATACAAGGCCCTCTCCCTGTTTCTGTAAGCAACCTCTTTGGCCTGACATAGCTGTATGAATTTTACAGTGAACCATGGTTTGTCATTGTTGTATGTGAGTTGAGTCCTGGTAGAAATGCACATGTCCTCACAGAAACTGATTCAAGATGTTACAGTCTCTGTGAGCTCATCCAGATCGTTTGCAGCAGCTTCAAAAACACTCCAGTCAGTAGCTACGTTTCCATCCACCCATTTTTATGCGCATTTTGGATATGCGCATAAAAAATCGGTTGATGGAAACGCTAAGATTCGCATACATTTTTAAAATGCGGATAAAAAATGTATGCGCATAACTGAGTAGGATAAACGTTTTATTCGATAAGAAAAGATGCACATAAACTACGATGGAAACACTTTTACCGAACAAATTCCAGTATGCGCATTAAAAAAAGGTCATGTGATTTGGTTATAAGAGATCATGTGATGATAAAAATGTTTGTAAATGGACAAACCAGCAGGCTGACCACATTGTAAAACATCTGAAATGTTGTTTTGGTCATTCTAAAATGCCTTAACCATTTCAGTATTAGTGATAACATATTATTAATTACTTTCAGAAGCGTCTGTGCTCCGCGTCTCACGCCTTCAAACGCCACCACGCGTTCACTGCATGTCAGCATTGCCTTCTGAGGCACAAGTCATTTATTAAATGAAGAAAAGATTCACGCAGCTTCTCCTACCTCAGCAAATTCCGTTTTTACTGTTGATATTTGGCGCCATTTAATCAGGAAGTGACGATTTTGTTCTCTTTGATTCGTTGGATGGAAACGCTGCTTTATTCGCAGATCTTTTATGCAATATTCCAATTTTGCGCATGAAGTTTGCATTTTTGGATGGAAACATAGCTAGTGAGGTCAAAACAGGCTTGTAAATCCCGCTATTTTGTTGGGTAGAGAGCGTAGATTCACCAGATGGATGCTAGGCAACGCCATTCAAAATCCTGCTCATCTTATTGGGCAGAATGACAGTGGAAGAAGACCATCTTCTGCATCAGTGACTTTAATATATTCCTCTATATGGGCAGGACAATATTCTAGGAGCTGGTGTATAGCATGTAGAAAATCATCGACCCTCCAACCTGTTTATGCAAGTCCTTTCTGAAATGCCCCATTCACAACATGCAGACTGCAACTGCCCAAATTCAAGAGGTTTGATCCGTGTTCATCTGTAAGGGACTGTTCAACCTTCTTGCAAAAGGACCAATTAACATTTGGTCCATCTATTGATATTTGTAACATGTTTTTCTTTGGCAATGCCTCAGTGACTTTTTCAAAGGCCAATTTAGGATCATCTGTTCTAGCATGCCTCATGAATTCTGTATCCAAAAATTGTGTCTGAATCTGATCACCATTCCAAAATAGGGCATGAAAGTCAGACTGTTTTGATTGTGTCATGGGGTTGAGGGACTCATTGAAGAGCAACACATAGTTCTAATCTCCAGATTTTAGTTTGTTTGTGAGAAAATGGGGAGCTAAACCATAAGCACATATGTAGGCGCACTTTGTCTGGTCATATGAAAAGTTCTTTACATTGTCACTGTCAGGAACATTGCAGAGAAAAGCTGACCTGTTGAAATAAAATAAAACTACTACTTTACCATACCAGTTAACAAGAAACACAACATATTACTCTTTACTTTGTAATTAAGGCATTTCTGAAGAGATTTATAAACTTTTTTCTGATTAAAAAAATAAACTCACATGTTTGTTCACTGGAATGGCATGAATAATGTGACGTGTCACTTTAAGTGACTACAATATTTTTACCTTCATGGTCATCTCTTTTGTGATTCTGACAATTTCACATTGTCTCTGTGTCCAAAGTGTTGAGGCTGTAATGGTAGACTGTTGTGCTGGCATAAACTGTTGAATATTTCTAACTGTGAAAAATCAAACAACATATTTTGAACCCTACATGGAACCATTCTTTAATAGATAAATTCCTTCATTGTTTATCATTGTGCAAAAGAAGGAGCAGTAACTGCTTCATTCCAGACGCCATTCAGGGATGAAATTGCAGACCTACCTAGGCTACTGTGTATATAACATAATGATATTGTGTAGTCCTATAATGTGCGCGTATGACAAAGCCGCAGAAAATATGCAAGATTAGGAAATCCCTTTGATGGCGTGAGCGGCTGTGTGCTTTTTCCGCTTTCACATTTGCATATCATCTGTCCTTATGTCTTCATTTATTCAGTGCTACAGCCTAGCACCTGAAATGTAATACCTGAAAATGTCATAAGTTTAGATGATATTACAAATGTATAAAAATGCATTTTATAATTAATTTAAACTATTATAAAGCAGTGACTAAGCCAAAGGAAAGGGAAAGTGAAAGTGATAAACTCTTTTTAGCAATATATGATATTTTTTTCAGGGTGGAATGTTAAAGTATATTAGGCAACCAACTTCAACTTAAATTCAACTTCACTTAATATTTTTACAGTTCGAATTGTTGACTGACCAGTAGTATTTATCACGTGGGATAAAGAATCTACAGTCGTGGCCAAAAGTTTTGAGAATGACATAAATATTGGAAATTGGAAAAGTTGCTGCTTAAGGTTTTATAATAGCAATTTGCATATACTCCAGAATGTTATGAAGAGTGATCAGATGAATTGCATAGTCCTTCTTTGCCATGAAAATTAACTTAATCCTGAAAAAACTTTCCACTGCATTTCATTGCTGTCATTAAAGGACCTGGTGAGATCATTTCAGTAATCGTCTTGTTAACTCAGGTGAGAATGTTGACAAGCACAAGGCTGGAGATCATTATGTCCGGCTGACTGGGTTAGAATGGCAGACTTGACATGTTAAAAGAGGGTGATGCTTGAAATCATTGTTCTTCCATTGTTAACCATGGTGACCTGCAAAGAAACGCATGCAGCTATCATTGCGTTGCATAAAAATGGCTTCACAGGCAAGGATATTGTGGCTACTAAGATTGCACCTAAATCAACAATTTATAAGATCATCAAGAACTTCAACGAAAGAGGTTCAATTCTTGTTCAGAAGGCTTCAGGGCATCCAAGAAAGTCCAGCAAGTGCCAGGATCGTCTCCTAAAGAGGATTCAGCTGTGGGATCGGAGTGCCAACAGTGCAGAGCTTGCTCAGGAATGGCAGCAGGCAGGTGTGAGCGCATCTGCATGCAGTGAGGCGGAGACTTTTGGAAGATGGCCTGGTGTCAAGAAGGGCAGCAAAGAAGCCACTTCTCTCCAAAAAAAACATCAGGAACAGATTGATCTTCTGCAAAAGTATGGCGAATGGACTGCTAAGGACTGGAGCAAAGTCATATTCTCTGATGAAGCCCCTTTCCGATTGTTTGGGGCATCTGGAAAAAGGCTTGTCCGCAGAAGAAAAGGTGAGCGCTACCATCAGTCCTGTGTCATGCTAACAGTAAAGCATCCTGAGACCATTCATGTGTGGGGTTGCTTCTCATCCAAGGGAGTGGGCTCACTCACAATTTTGCCCAAAAACACAGCCATGAATAAAGAATGGTACCAGCACGATGGAGCACTGTGCCATAAGGCAAAAGTGATATCTAAGTGGCTCAGGGACCAAAACGTTGAAATTTTGTGTCCATGGCCTGGAAACTCCCCAGACCTTAATCCCATTGAGAATTTGTGGTCAATCCTCAAAAGGCGGGTGGACAAACAAAAACCCACTAAATCTGACAAACTCCAAGAAGTTATTATGAAAGAATGGGTTGCTATCAGTCAGGATTTGGCCCAGAAGTTGATTGACAGCATGCCCAGTCGAATTGCAGAGGTCCTGAAAAAGAAGGGCCAACACAGCAAATACTGACTCTTTGCATAAATGTCATGTAATTGTCGATAAAAGCCTTTGAAACATATGAAGTGCTTGTAATTATATTTCAGTACATCACAGAAACAACTGAAACAAAGATCTAAAAGTAGTTTAGCAGCAAACTTTGTGAAAACCTGACAATGAGTGAAAACCTGTCAAATTTGACAATGAGTGTGGATGAGTCCTGGGTTTATATGGAGGTGAACGGAGATTGAATACAGGTGCAGGTGATCAGAAAGCTGGTGATTGTGAACGAGTGGGTGTGGTGAAGGAATCTGACGGTCCGGATGTGTTTCTGACAGTACCCCCTCCTCCACGGGGCAGCTCCCGATGCCCAAAAGTGACGGCGAGGGCAGCCCCTGGGTCTGGGTGCAGGTTTTTCCGGGTGTTGTTGATGGAACTCAGTGAGTAGTGTAGTATCTAGGATGTCCTTGCGAGGAACCCAGGATCGTTCCTCAGGACCATATGCTTCCCAATCAATGAGGTATTCAATGTGACCCCCTCGCCGTCTAGAATCCATAACCTCCTGAACCCGATAGACAGAGGGATCCTCCAAGACCTCTGGAGGAGGAGGTACCTCGGTTCCACCAGATTCTGTGGAGGGAGAAAGAGGAGGATTAATGGCAGGTTTGAGGAGGGAAACATGGAATGTAGGGTGTATGCGGTAGTGAGGAGGGAGTTGGAGCTGGTAGGTGACGGGATTGATTTGCCTCTGGATGGGGAATGGCCCGATGTAACGAGGACTGAGTTTCTTGCAGGGCAGCCGGAGGCGGATGTCCTTAGTGGAGAGCCAGACTAGTTCTCCAGGCTGGAAGGTGGGAGCTGGAAGACGTCGGACATCCGCAAAGGTCTTGTGTCTCCGGACTGCCTGCTGAAGGTGTACATGGGCCGAGTCCCAGGCCCTCTCACTTTCCCGGAACCAGTGGTCGACGGCTGGGACATTGGTGGGCTCTTCCAACCAGGGAAATAGTGGTGGTTGATAACCCAGCACGCATTGGAATGGAATGAGGCCGGTGGTGGACTGCCTTAATGAGATTTGTGCGTATTCTGCCCAGGGAAGATAACGACTCCAGTCGTGTTGGTTGGAAGAGCAATAGGCCTGGAGGTATCGTCCGAGTTCTTGAATCTTCCGCTCAGTCTGGCCGTTAGTTTGTGGATGGTAACCGGAAGACAGGCTGATGGAGATTTGGAGGCTTTTGAAGAATGCATGCCAGACACGGGAACTGCGGTCCCCTGTCTGACACAATGTCTTCAGGTAGACCGTAGTATCTGAAGACGTAGTTTAGGAGAGTTTCTGCAGTTTCCATAGCAGTTGGTAAGCCTTTAAGAGGTATGAATTTACAGGATTTGGATAATCTATCGACGATGACCAGGATGCAGGTATGACCATTAGAAGGAGGTAAGTCGGAGAGGAAGCCAATGCCAATGTGGGACCAGGGACGAGCAGGAATGGGTAGTGGCATGAGTTTACCCTGTGGTAACTGGCGTGGGGTGTTGGTCATGGCACAGACTGAGCAGGCACGGACATGTTGAGACACCTCACGGGCCATATGTGGCCACCAGTACCTGGAACGTAGAAGTGAGAGGGTCCTCTTGCTGCCTGGGTGTCCAGAGCCCGGAGAGGAGTGAGCAGAGTCCAGAGGGGCGGAGCGCATGGCAGGTGGTACAAATTGTTTCCCTTCTGGACCTCCCAGCGGAATGGGCTCCCGGGAAGCAGCTTCTTGAAGTTGGTGATCGAGATCCCAGACGATGGGGCAGAGGAAGTGCTCTGGAGGAAGAATGGGATTGGAGGTGGATGGCAGATCCGGCTGGTGAAGGCGTGATAAGGCATCTGCCTTGATGTTTTTATGGCCAGGGCGATAAGTGATGGTGAATCGGAACCTGGAGAAGAAGAGGGCCCACCGGGCTTGGCGTGGATTCAGGCGTTTTGCCTCTCTGATGTATTCTAAGTTTCTGTGATCGGTTATCACGGTGAAGGGGTGAATAGAACCTTCCAGCCAGTGCCTCCATTCCTCCAGAGCCAGTTTGATTGCCAACAGTTCCCGGTTGCCGATGTCATAGTTCTGTTCCGCTGGGGAAAACTTCCTGGAATAGAAGGCGCATGGGTGGAGTTTAGGAGGCTCTCCTGAGGATTGTGATAGTACGGCTCCCGCTCTGACGGTAGAGGCATCTACCTCTACGATTAAGGGCTTCTGAGGATCAGGGAGGATCAGAGCAGGAGCCGTACAGAAGGCGGATTTGAGGATGGTGAAGGCTTGTATGGCGGGAAGTGTCCAGGTTAGAGTTTTGGGTTTCCCCTTCAGGAGGTCGGTGAGGGTGGCAGAGAGAAGGCTAAACTGGTGGATGAAACGACAGTAGAAATTTGCGAAGCCCAGGAAGCGTTGGAGTTCCTTAACTGAGGTGGGTTGTGGCCAGATGGCTGCGACCTTGCTATCATGCATATGGATCCCGTTTGGGCTGATGACATACCCGAGGAACTGGATGGTAGTTTGGTGGAACTCACACTTCTCTGCTTTGAGATAAAGGTGGTGTTGTCTCAGTTTTTGAAGGACCTGCACAATGTGATGACGATGTTCGGCCAGGTTCCGGGAGTAGATCAGGATGTCGTCGATGTAGATGATGACAAATCTATGCAGGAACTCCCGGAACACCTCATTCATGAAGCTCTGGAAGACAGATGGTGCGTTGATGAGGCCATACGGCATAACCCGGTAATGGTAGTGGCCGGCCGGGGTGTTGAAGGCTGTCTTCCATTCATCTCCAGGTCGAATGCGAACGAGGTTGTATGCACTGCGCAGGTCCAACTTAGAGAAGATGTGAGCCCCACGCAGTTCCTCTAAGGTGGCTGGGACCAAGAGAAGAGGGTAAGGAAATTTGACAGTTTGGGAATTGACAACACGATAGTCTATGCAAGGTCGCAGGCCTCCGTCCTTTTTTCCCACAAAGAAGAAGCTGGAGGCGGCTGGTGAAGTGCTAGGGAGCCTTGATGGAGAGCCTCCTTAACATATTCTTCCATGGCCTTCTGTTCCGGGACGGACAATGGGTAAATCTTACCCTTGAGTAACTTAGCTCCAGGCAGCAAGTCGATAGCGCAGTCCCATGGCCTGTGTGGTGGCAATTTGGTGGCGGCCTGCTTGCTGAATACGTCCTGGAACGCCCGGTAATTTTCGGGTATGAAAGTGCTTTCGGAGGATTCGGGACTCTCCACTATGGTGGATTGAAGGTTGAGGATAGGACAGGGAAGGTTTTGAAGGCAGTTTTCGTGGCATTCGGAGCTCCAGCGAGTGATGTCACATCTAGACCAGTCTATGATGGGGGAGTGTTTGACAAGCCAAGGGCGTTCCAGGACGATATCTACTGTGGATCCCTCCAACACCAGAAAGGAGATTTCCTCGATATGGAAGTTGCCGATCTGAAGATGACAGGTGGGAGATCGTAGTTTGACGCGACCAGGTCCCAAAGGTTCACCTCTGATGGTGTTGATATTGTATTGAGGTTCTTGAGGCAGAGCTGGGAGGTTAAGGTCTATTAAGGTGTTGTGAGAGATGAAGTTCCCTGAGGCGCTCGAGTCAATGAAGGCTTGGACTGTGAAGACAGAACCTTTAATCAATAAACGGACTGATAATTTGGACATACTGATTACATCAGGGTTAACATTCATAATACTCACACTCGATCTGGGAGGCCGAATAGGGCAGGAACTTAGAGAATGGTTATTCCCTCCACAATACAGACAGAGCCCTTGGGACACACGGCGGTGCCTTTCGGTAGCAGTCAGATGATATGAATCGGTTTGCATGAACTCTGGTGTTGGAGGGGTTTTCTCAGTGTTGGGCGAGGCGACAGTCGGAAGCAGCATTTCCGGAGAACAGGCAGAAAGACGTTGAGCGATCTGGGCAGTTTTGTGCATCAGGGCTTCCAGACCGATGGTATCGTCAAAAATCACCAGCTGCTGTCGAATGCCGGTGTTCAGTCCTTGACGATATGCTGAGCAGAGCGCTGGCTCGTTCCATCCACTAAGGGTCGCTAAAGTACGGAAGTTGAGGGTGTATACACTCACAGAAGAAGTACCTTGGCGGAGGTGAAGTAGTTCATCCGCCACAGATAATGTTCCGGTGGCTTTCCCGAACACTTCCTTGAAATGTTTGACGAAGGCGGTGATATTGCTAACAATGGGATTTTCCACTTGCCACAGAGCATCAGCCCATTGACTGGTGATGAACGCCGTCTTTGATCGCGCCGTCGGGAAACGCTGAGGCTGCATTTCAAAATAAAGTGTGCATTGAAGTAGGAAGCCATTACATCTTGCCGCCTCGCCCGTATAGCAAGCAGGTAAGGCCATGGGACTTCCAGAGGCAAGCGGGGGAGTGCTCTGTGAGGGATCTTCTGTCACGGTTCCAGGAAGAGAGAGAGAGAGAGAGAGAGAGATGAAGGTAAACGGGATATTTATTCAAACTAATGATAAACAATAAGAAGGTTCAGATCAAACATCATCATTACCAAAAATAACAAACATAAACAAAACAGGTATAAACTTAGCTTCGGGAATAAAGATGATTTCGGATGAAGGCAGGATTGAGGAAGGGAATTGAGTCCGGTATCTAGCGAGTAGATCTGACAATGAGTGTGGATGAGTCCTGGGTTTATATGGAGGTGAACGGAGATTGAATACAGGTGCAGGTGATCAGAAAGCTGGTGATTGTGAACGAGTGGGTGTGGTGAAGGAATCTGACGGTCTGGATGTGTTTCTGACAGCACCTGCGTAGATACACTAATAATAGTATCCTTACTCAGTACCTGGGTTTTTTGTAATATGGGGTGTTTGGTAAATAAAAGTTTTACAACCTGTGAAATTATGATACCTTATTGTATACTGTATGTATTTTAAATCTGTAATGCAATATAACAAGGTTTTATGGGGAAAAGGAATGATTTTGTATATTGATTTCTCGTATATTTAACTCAGGGGCTGTCCATTTCTTCTAATCATCTTTGAGATGGTTCTACACTTTCATTTGAGTCCAGCTGTGATTATAGTGATTGGACTTGATTAGGAAAGCCACACACCTGTCTATATAAGACCTTACAGGTCACGATGCATGTCAGAGCAAATGAGAATGATGAGGTTAAAACATCTGCCTGAAGAGCTCAGAGACAGAATTGTGGCAAGGCCCAGATTTGACCAACGCTACAAAAAAATTCTGCTGCAATTAAGGTTCTTAAGAGCACAGTGGCCTCCATAATACTTAAATGGAAGATGTTTGGGATGACCAGAACCCTTCCTAGAGCTGGCTGTCCGGCCAAACTGAGCTATCGAGGAGAAGAGCTTTGGTGAGAGAGTTAAAGAAAAACTCAAAGATCACTGTGGCTGAGCTCCAGAGATGCAGTCAGGAGATGAGAGTTGTAGAAAGTCAACCATCACTGCAGCCCTCCACCAGTCGAGGCTTTATAGCAGAGTTGCCCAACGGAAGCCTCTCCTCAGTGGAGTTTGCTAAAAAACACCTGAAGGACTAAGATGGTGATAAGACTGGTCTGGTCTGAAGAGACCAAGATATAACTTTTTGGCCTTAATTCTAAGCTGTATGTGTAAAGAAAACCAGGCACTACTATCACCTGTTCAATACAGTTCCAACATTGAAGCATAGTGGTGGCAGTATCATGCTGTGAGTTTTTTTTTCAGCTGTAGGGACAGGACAACTGGTTGCAATCGAGGGAAAGATTAATGCGGCCAAGTACAGGGATATCCTGGATGAAAACCTTCTCCAGAGTGCTCAGGACCTCAGACTGGGCCTAAGGTTTACCTTCCAATAAGACAATGACCCTGGATCTGCAAGGAGGAATGGCAGAGGATCTCCAAATCCAGGTGTGAAAATGTGCATCTTTCGCAAAAATACCCATGGCTGTATTAGATTAAAAGGGTGCTTCTACTAAATACTGGGCAAAGGGTCTGAATACTTGGGACCATGTGATATTTCAGTTTCAGATATTTTCACTTTTCTTTTTTAATAAATCTACAAAAATGTTAACATCAGTCAACATCAATGCTGTGTGTATATTGTGAAAATTAAATTAACTTAAATGATTTTAGCAAAACTCCTCCTTGAACCGTCACCTTATCGTGGTGGAGGGGTTTGAGTGCCTGAGTGATCCTAAGAGCTATGTTGTCGGGAGCTAATGCCCCTGGTAGGGTCTCCCAAGGCAAACAGGTCTTAGGTGACAGGTCAGACTAAGTGCGGTTCAAAAACCCCTTATGAGTGTCATAACATCGAGGACCGTGGCGTCGCCCGGTATGGCGCAGCCGGGGCCCCACCCTGGAGCCAGGCCTGGGGTAGGAGCTCGTATGCGAGCGCCTGGTGGCCGGGTTTTTTCCCACGGAACCCGGCCGGGCTTAGCCCGAAGGAGCGACGTGGGACCATCCTCCTGCAGGCCCACCACCTGCAGGGGGAGCCGTAAGGGGCCGGTGCATTGTGGAACGGGTGGTGGTCGAAGGTTAGGACCACGACAACCCGATTGTCGGGCACAGAAACTGGCTCTTGGGACATGGAATGTCACCTCACTGGGAGGGAAGGAGCCCGACCTTACTAACTTAGCCGCCATGTGTTGGAGTTTTCCCCAGTGAACGAGAGGGTCGCCTCCCTGCGCCGTCGGGTCAGGGATAGGTCTCTCACTGTGGTTTGTGTCTACGGGCCAAACACCAGTGTAGAGTACCCGGCCTTCTTGGAGTCCTTGGGAGGGGTGCTGGAAAGTGCTCAGACTGAGGACTCCCTTGTTCTACTGGGGGACTTCAATGCCCACGTGGGTAATGACAGTGAAACCTGGAGAGGCAAGATTGGGAGGAACGGCCTCCCTGATCTGAATCCGAGTGGTGTTCTGTTATTGGACTTCTGTGCTAATCACAGTTTGTCCATAACGAACACCATGTTCGAACATAAGGGTGTCCATCAGTGCACATGGCACCAGGACACCCTAGGGCGGAGGTCAATGATTGACTTTGTGGTTGTATCATCTGATCTCCGACCGTATGTTCTGGACACTCGGGTAAAGAGAGGGGCAGAGCTGTCAACTGATCACCACCTGGTGGTGAGTTGGATCCGCTGGCAGGGGGGAAAGCTGGACAGACCTGGCAGGCCCAAACGTATTGTGAGGGTCCTCTGGGAACGTCTAGCTGAACCTCAAGTCAGAGGGATTTTCAGCTCTCACCTCCGGAAGAGCTTTGACCAAATCCCGAGGGAGGCTGGAGACATTGAGACCGAGTGATCCATGTTCTCTGACTCCATTGTTGACGCGGCCGTGAAGAGCTGTGGCCGTAAGGTCTGTGGTGCCTGTCGCGGTGGCAATCCACGAACCCGGTGGTGGACACCGGAAGTAAGGGATGCTGTCAAGCTGAAAAAGCTGAAAAAGGAGTCCTACAGGGCTTGGTTGGCTTGCAGGACTCCCGAGGCCAAGCGTGCTGCAGCCCGGGCGGGTGCGGAAGCAAAAACTCGGGCCTGGGAAGAGTTCGGGGAGACCATGAAGGAAGACTATCGGTCGGCCCCAAAGAGATTCTGGCAAACCGTCCGGCGCCTCAGGAGGGGAAAGCAGCTCCACATCGACACTGTTTACAGTGGAAGTGGGGAGCTGTTGACCTCGACTGGGGATGTTGTCGGACGGTGGAAGGAATACTTTGAGGATCTCCTTAACCCCACTCACATGTCTTTCATTGAGGAAGCAGAGACCGGGGATGCAGGGGTGGACCCACCCATCACCCAAGCTGAAGTCACTGAGGTAGTTTGCAAGCTCCGCAGTGGCAAAGCAGCGGGGGTGGATGAGATTCACCCTGTGTATCTTAGGTCTCTGGATGTTGTGGGGCTGTCTTGGCTGACACGTCTCTACAATATCGCATGGAGGTCGGGGACAGTACCTCTGGACAGGGCAACTGGGGTGGTGGTTCCCATTTTTAAGAAGGGGGACCGGAGGGTGTGCTCCAACTATAGGGGGATCACACTCCTCAGCCTCCCTGGGAAAGTCTATGCCAGGGTATTGGAGAGGAGGATCCGGCCGGTGGTTGAACCTGGGATTCAGGAGGAACAATGTGGTTTTCGTCCGGGCCGTGGTACACTGAACCAGCTCTATACCCTCACCAGGGTGCTCGAGGGTTCATGGGATTATGCCCAACCAGTCCACATGTGTTTTGTGGACCTGGAGAAGGCATTCGACCCTGTCCCTCGTGGCATTCTGTGGGGGGTGCTCTGGGAGTATGGGGTCAGAGGCGTTCTGTTTAGGGCTGTCTCGTCCCTGTATGAACAGAGTAGGAGTTTGGTTCGCATTGCCGGCAATAAGTCAAACTTGTTTCCAGTGCATGTTGGACTCCGGCAGGGCTGCCCTTTGTCACCAATTCTGTTCATAATTTTTATGGACAGAATTTCAAGGCGCAGCCTTGGGCTGGAGGGGGTCTGGTTCGGGGACCACAGGATCTCATCTCTGTTATTTGCAGACGATGTTGTTCTGTTGGCTTCATCGAACATGGACCTTCAGCATGCACTGGGGCGGTTTGCTACCGAGTGTGACGCGGCTGGGATGAGAATCAGCACCTCTATGGTGTTCCACTGAAAAAAGGTGGTTTGCCATCTCCAGGTTGGAGGAAAGTCCTTACCCCAGGTGGAGGAGTTCAAGTATCTTGGGGTTTTGTTCACGAGTGAGGGAAGGATGGAACGTGAGATTGACAGGCGGATTGGTGCAGCGGCAGCAGTAATGCGGTCGATGTACCGGTCCGTTGTGGTGAAGAAAGAGCTGAGCCGAAAGGCAAAGCTCTCGATTTACCGGTCTATCTACGTTCCTACTCTCACCTATGGTCATGAGCTTTGGGTCATGACCGAAAGGACAAGATCTCGGATACAAGCGACCGAAATGAGTTTCCTTCGCAGGGTGGCAGGGCGCACCCTTATAGATAGGGTAAGGAGCTCTGTCACCCGGGAGGAGCTCGGAGTAGAGCCGCTGCTCCTCCACATCGAGAGAAGTCAGCTGAGGTGGCTCGGGCATCTGTTTCGGATGACTTCTGGACGCCTACCTAGGGAGGTGTTCCAGGCATGTCCCACCGGGAGGAGGCCTCGGGGAAGACCCAGGACACGCTGGAGGGACTATGTCTCTCGGCTGGCCTGGGAACGCCTCGGGATCCCCCCGGAGGAGCTGGAGGAAGTGTCTGGGGAGAGGGAAGTCTGGGGTTCTCTCCTAAGACTGCTGCCCCCGCGACCCGGCCCCGGAAAAGCGGATGAAAATGAAAGAATGAATGAATGAATGAATGATTTTAGCAAATTGCTGCAATATAACAGAGTGATACATTTAAGGGTCTGAATACTTTCCGTATCCACTGTATATATCCACTATCAACGCAATCCTCTGCATTTTGCATGGCTTCTCAGTGCTGACTCCCCCATGCAATCCAATTTTATGTTTTTCATGCAAATTGAACATCTTGCTAAATGTACCTCCGTTGGAACTTTCAGCAACCAATTCTTATAGAGGTCAAAACTGAGCCAAGAATCATTGAACTTGCATTTACCTAGCATTAGGCCTGTTTTATTAGCACTGCTTAGCTTCTCCATAGGTTCAAATGCTAAAGGCAGGATCCCAACGAACGTCTGTGCCTTTGTTTCTGGGTGATACCATCAAGCCGGTCAGGGCGGGTGAAACCTCAGGATCTATTCAAGACCATGAAACACGATTTTCAACTAAAAGTTGTCATGCCCGTTTTCTGTCTCCACCTTTAGCCACTACCCCTTCCTAAAATATATAGTAGACAGGACAATTCTGTCAAAAGAATTATAAGTTTTTTTAGACTAAGTTAGACTCATTAGACTGTAAGAGACTCTTTGGCTCTTGAAGACTCATATGGACTTCTTAAAGATGCTGTTTGACTACAAAACAACCAACACATCTCAATAAAGAAGTCAGCTTGTAACAAGTCTCCTGGACTGGGTTCTTCATATTTACAACAAGTGGGACACACATTGTGGGACACATGCAAGGTCATAGTTAGAAATTCAGCATGAGCTGTAGGCTGCATAATATTTTCTCGCTCATCTCGCTGTTATTCAGCCAAGCTCAGCATCTTCACAAGCATCAAGTCACAGAGAACCTCATAAAAGTAGACAGTAAGGAATAGTTGAATAGTAACAAAGTAAGTAAAATACATTTATTTGTATTTTCTGTTTTCTATTAAAAATATATTATAAATGAAAATTATTTAAAGAGGCAGGGTGGAATTTTTTATATATTATTATTTTAAAAATCCCAAAACATATAGTCTCATTTCAGCTACATTTAACGGCTAAGCTGCCAGTGCAATAAATATGCATTGTCTTACTGTGTGCCGAGATATTTTTTAATACAGGCTATATTTAATTAGATCTAGGCCTATTACTGATTTTGATTTATTTATTTGTTAGTAAAGTATATTGAAACAAATTATAAATAAATATATAATCTAAAGTTTATTTTGATAGGTTTATTAAATTATAGTAGGTTTGTTAAATAATGTTTAATGGCTATGTTGTGTAATTCCTGTTCAATTGCTGTTTTCAGCTGTTTGTACTCCATACAGAGCTCTGGTGTCAAGATTTTATGAATAAAATATTTTAAATAACAATGTTTTATAACATGCCTCAGTGCCTTAACATGCCTTAATTTATAATATGTAATGCATAAAAACTCACCAGAGCTGTATATGGAGTGCAAACTTTATATGCAGTAATTGTTGGGAGTCATTATTGAAACAAATTTACCGCAATATTGAAATATTGAAACTAATTTACCGCAATAGAAATTTCTTCACCATGACAGCCCTAGCTGTTTATTACTGTTTTTGACAGCAACACAGTACAGTCGTGGCCAAAAGTTTTGAGAACGACACAAATATTAGTTTTCACAAAGTTTGCTGCTAAACTGCTTTTAGATCTTTGTTTCAGTTGTTTCTGTGATGTACTGAAATATAATTACAAGTACTTCATATGTTTCAAAGGCTTTTATCGACAATTACATGACATTTATGCAAAGAGTCAGTATTTGCAGTGTTGGCCCTTCTTTTTCAGGACCTCTGCAATTCGACTGGGCATGCTCTCAATCAACTTCTGGGCCAAATCCTGACTGATAGCAACCCATTCTTTCATAATAACTTCTTGGAGGTTGTCAGATTTAGTGGGTTTTTGTTTGTCCACCCGCCTCTTGAGGATTGACCACAAATTCTCAATGGGATTATTAATTCTCTTATTCCCTTCTTGACACCAGGCCATCTTCCAAAAGTCTCCGCCTCACTGCATGCAGATGCGCTCACACCTGCCTGCTGCCATTTCTGAGCAAGCTCTGCACTGGTGGCACTCTGATCCCGCAGCTGAATCCTCTTTAGGAGACGATCCTGGCACTTGCTGGACTTTCTTGAATGCCCTGAAGCCTTCTTAACAAGAATTGAACCTCTTTCGTTGAAGTTCTTGATGATCCTATAAATTGTTGATTTAGGTGCAATCTTAGTAGCCACAATATCCTTGCCTGTGAAGCCATTTTTATGCAACGCAATGATAGCTGCACGCGTTTCTTTGCAGGTCACCATAGTTAACAATGGAAGAACAATGATTTCAAGCATCACCCTGTTTTAACATGTCAAGTCTGCCATTCTAACCCAGTCAGCCGGACATAATGATCTCCAGCCTTGTGCTTGTCAACATTCTCACCTGAGTTAACAAGACGATTACTGAAATGATCTCAGCAGGTCCTTTAATGACAGCAATGAAATGCAGGATTAAGGATTTCAGGATTAAGTTAATTTTCATGGCAAAGAAGGACTATGCAATTCATCTGATCACTCTTCATAACATTCTGGAGTATATGCAAATTGCTATTATAAAAACTTAAGCAGCAATTTTTCCAATTTACAATATTTATGTAATTCTCAAAACTTTTGGCCACGACTGTATATAATACAGTTTTCTCATCAGTTTACAAGTGCATCTCAATAAATTACAATGTCATCAAAAAACTTGTAATAATTGTAGTTGTAATTTCAATAATTCAATTAAAGAAGTGATTTGTATATAGATTCGTTACACATAGACTGATATATTTCTGTTTATTTCTATTCATTTTGATGATTGTGGCTTACAGCTAATGAAATCTGAGAAAATTGTAATATTACTTGTCAGTTATTTTGTCTGGACTCATTTCTAGATTTTTGTGTCTTGCTTGTAGTTAATAAATTTCTGCACATGGATTTTTGTGTTCTATGATTCACCACCTCGTGACTTAATCCTAACATTCAGATCCAGCAGCAAAAGAATTTAGTTAGTTAGTTAGTTACTGGACTCTTTCGCCTGCAACTGAGAGGGAGCGATTGCTTCGTCTTCAGGCTTTAGTGGCAGCACGCCAACATGGTTTGGAGGTAGGGGCCTTTGACCAGTCATTTTGGACTTTGGCAATGGGACTGAAACTGTCTGACTATGAACTTATGACAACCTTTAATCAATGTCTGGATTATCCTTTATCTGTGAAAGATGAAGGATCTGAAAAAAAAATTCAATTTTGGGATTTTGTTATACACCTTAAGTGTAATAGTTTAGAGTTTGATTCTTTTCCAAAATTGTCATCATCACCACCACACTATCATTCCAGAGTGTCACGGAGGGTCTCAGCCCAATTTGATTGATCATTTAGAATCTCAGCCTAAAGTGATCACAGAGACTTTGACTGAGTTTACTGTTACTCCAGGTTGTCAGTTCTTTTGTGTGGACTATTTCTAGATTTGTGTCTTGCTTGTAGTTAATAAATTGCTGCACATGGATTTGTGTTCTATGATTCATCACCTTGTGACATATATTCAAATTTCCTGAGATACTGATTTGAGTTTTCATTAGCTGTAAGCCACAATGATCAAAATGATAAGAAATAAACACGTCTGTGTGCAATGAATCTATATAATAAATGAGTTTTACTTTTTTAATTGAATGACTGAAAGTAATCATCTTTTCGATGTCATTCTAATTTATTGAGATACACCTGTATATTATCTGTGATTGCATTTTCTAAAGAGATGTCTAGACACGCAGTGTAGCGTACCATTACAACTAGACTAACACTAGAAATGTCTACAGGAAACCTGAAGTGTAGAGACTCGTGACATTTTATGTTTATGTGAAAACGACTTTAAAAACACAGTTTGCCTAGTTAATTTACTCACTACTCATCCGAGGTGTAGGTAATTTAATTTGGCTTCGACTTTCTAAGAGATATTGACCATCAATTTGTATCATATGAGTCCCCAAGAACCATGGGTAAAAATATTATTTACTGTCCCACTGGAGTACAAGGTAACCTACAGCTTGTGGCCTGAGACAGCACATTTTCATTATTGAAAAATTAACAGCACATTTTCATTATTGGATGAACTGTCCATTTCATCTGTAATGAGCCAAAACAGCTACATACCTTGGATTTAATTTTAAAGTAAAAATTTAATTCATTAATTTTCTTTTCGGCTTAGTCCCTTTATTAATCTGGAGTCGCCACAGCGGAATGAACCACCAACTTATCCAGCACATGTTTTATGCAGCAGATGCCCTTCCAGCCACAACCCAACAATGAAACACCCATACACACTCTTGCACACACTCACATACACTACGGTCAATTTAGCTTATCTAATTAACCTATAGCGCATTTCTTTGGACTGTGGGGGAAACCGGAGCACCTGAAGGAAACCCACGCGAACACGGGGAGAACATGCAAACTCCACACAGAAATGCCAACTGACCAAGCCGGGGCTCGAACCAGCAACCTTCTTGCTGTGAGGGCATTGTGCTACCCACTGCATCATCGTGCTCCTCTAAAGTAAAACAAAAAAAAAAGTTTAATCCTGCATGGTATCATTAAATATTAGGCAACTAACCATTAGCAGAAAAACACCACAGCTTGACCCAGCAGTTTGTAGCATGACATAAATTAAACTCGATATCCAGCCCTTCTGGATTTCCATTCACAAACAAGCTCATGTCTTTGTGAAATTTCTGTTAGAAAGAAAAAGAGTCACCGTACAGCACTACAGTAAAAGGACAACAATTAAGAACCACACACACATAATCCAACTACGCAAATAAAAGTATACGAACTGTATATTTATTTTACATAAATGATTAAAAAAAGAAAACTAATGTACTGAATACATGTCATGTGTTCACATCTGACAACAAATAAAGCAAGAAAGGAGCTGCAAACTGTCTTAGGCCTGATTGAAAATCTGAAATCTTGAAAAAGCTTTGCTGTTCTTTTGGGTGAATTAAGTAGAAAGACTTTGTGCTCTGGAATGTTGAAAGCAACTTAGAACCGGTGACTGAACCTGCACAGTGGTAGTAAAGCCCATTGGAAATCCTTAAATTGCACCTGTGAAAAAAGTTGTAGTTATTAAAAAAAGATTTGTATATCCAAAATGATTATAGAGGCAAAAGAGAAAAAACAATATTAATTATTTGCCATATCATATATCCATGTTTTATAGTCTCGTTTCCTCCAAAATTGCCCAAGGAAACACTGAAAGACCAACACTTTAGTCTCTGATTTTGAGGCCAGGATATGCAGATAAGCATGAACAACCTAAACAAAAAGAAACAAGGTCAATAGGTATTAAAGTACAATCAGTACACATTTTTATTCAGTTTTAGATTATGAAATTATTAACTTAATATTGAATAAAAGATAGTACAGATATTAAATTAAAATCACCCAGTAGGTGGCGGTATGACACTGTCTTAAGGTGTTAAATCATGAACAAAAAACCCCAAAGCATTAATGGATCAGTAAATAATTAATAATGAAAATGATTGCACTTATAGACGACTTTCTTACCAGGTAACATGAGAAGATTTAATAAAGATTTTTTTTTACTCATACTGGAACATTTACAAATAATAGATAATATAAATGTATATTCTAAGTCACAGTATCCAATTAATGGTTTATTTCCTCTCAGAAAAAAAAATGGATGAAGGAAAACAAAAATTCAATCCACAGATACAAAATAATAAAATTGTTACCAGGAAAAAAATCCATGTAGAAAACATGAGGACAGAAAAAATATCTCTCTTAACAAATTAGTTTGGTCCTACCCGATCGTCAGATTTCACTCTCTTTTACTCTGTTTAAGCATGTATCGATGGGATGGCTCGCCAGTCCAGACCAGAATATGAATATTCAGCAAGAACGATTTCAGGATGACAATTCCTAACCTAGAACAACACCAGAAGTGAGAAAAAATAAAATAAAATGCCTTTTAACAACAAAGCCAGAATAAACGTTAGTGTCAAGTATCTAATAAACCAGTTAAAATTAAAATCAATTGTCTTTTCCAATCGTGCATAGATAAAAGCTAATCATCATACTGTGGTTAATGCACAGTGTTAGCAAAGCTAGCAACGCATGGCATGCATTTCTCTTTAAGGAATGATTAATTTTCAATACAAAATATTTTACAGACATGTAAACACAACTAAACACACTAGAAAATATATATAGGATCCTTTCAAAAGCAATTTCAAAAGTAATTTTGAAAACATTTATCAGCACTTTTTTCAACTACTGTTTCACTTTACAATCCACAATATTCATGTTTAAAATAATTAATATCTTTCTCGTAAGGTCATTGGTACTCACCAAAGACAAACAATAATCAGTAAAGGATAAAGTTGAATCAGGCCTATTCTGTCAGTTTTCTCGTGATGTACTAGCTCTCGTCTGCTTGTTAGCTCTTTAGCTCTCGTCTGTTCATGCCTTGTGTCCACATGTACAGGGGAAGGGCTAACTGCTTACTATGGAGCCAGGTCAGTCTCAATAATAATACATTTGCATTCATAAAATTCATAAATGCACAACACAATTCGTAAATTCAAAACACAATTCATAAATCCACAACTCCAATTCATAAATTCACAACACAATTCATAAATTCAAAAGTAAAAAACAAAAATATTTCCCAAATGCACACACAGATTCATCTCACAAAAATACATTTAAAATGTTTACACAATTATGTATATATGAAGTTCTTGGATGACTTTCCTCATGCATTTATAAATTATGTTAGATGTATTTATGAACCACTGAATGTGCATTTGAAAATGCTCACACGAGCATGGAGTTCTTTGAATTTGTGTGCGGTATTTTTGAGACCTTCCTGGCAGGACAAGATTCATTCATACACATCTTTTTTTGGAGGATATTCTGTTTAGCCAATTGCAGTGAGTTTTTAATCCACCAATCAAAACACTTCTTACTGAACAAACTCAAGAAGCTCCACCATTTAATTATTATTTTATATCAAATAAAATAAATTGTTTTAGCAGTATTATTAGACATTTGTCAAAAATTAATTAAGCTGAGTAACGTTATATATCAGTAATATTGAGTACGATGATCTTATGTCATTCGCGAATGGCTGGAATGCATTCAGCAGCAAATCTGAATAAATCATTGATTTAAGTCGATACAGTACAATCACTTGCTGCCACCTGCTGGCATTTTGAAATTTTGCCGCTTTAATTGTTATGTAAATGCATTTATTATCTAATTCACTTTTAGATGCAGATACTTTACCACTTATGCAGCAGAATAATGTTATAGAAGTCACTTATTAAATTGTTATCAGCCTATATTATTCTGATTAAATTGCTAAATTTAGCTTTAAAGATATCATTCTTCTTAGAGTTCTTCTTAATTGTGTCTAGTAATTGTGTTGTGAATTTATGAATTGTGTTGTGAATTTATGAATTGGAGTTGTAGATTTATGAATTGTGTTTTGAATTTACGAATTGTGTTGTGCATTTATGAATTTTATGAATGCAAATGTATTATTATTGAGACTGATCTGGCTCCATAGCTCACTTCTCCAATCAAGAATCAGCTAAGAAAATATTTGTTAATCCTTTTAATTGCAGATCGATCTATCTGCTTTTTAATTCACTTTCTAAGCATTATAGTAATAATAATATAATAATAATAATCATCATCATCATAATAATAATATATTATAAAATGATTATTAGTGACCTAGATTCACTACCTCTCTTGGGTTTTTCAAAAAAGATGGAGGAATTAGTGTTTGCTGGAACTAAACTTTCTCACTCCATTGCCGCAAGCCCCCAGTTATCAACCAAAAAGCGTCTTGCTCCACAACCACCTCTGAGCCCACCAGAGCCCTCTGAGTCTTGCCACACCGCCAGGGCCCAAACAATGCCCCATCTTCAGCTGGTGAACAAAACAAATCTCATTGATGTGTTTCGGGTGCCTGCTGATAACAGTATCTTTATCAAATGTTTACAGAACTAATGGGAACCCAGAGTGCCTGTAGCCTCTACGCAGATATGTGTTATATTACGTGACAGAAAATCAAAGGCTTCTTCGAGCCATAGAGCAAATCATTCAAATCTGGTGTCTATTAAATGTAGACCTGAGACTACTGTAAGGAAAACAGCTAAAACTGTTAAGTTAGCACTTTTAAACATCCGATCACTTAACAATAAGTCACTTCTAGTCAATGGTTTTATCAACACAAATTGCCTTGATTTTATGCTTTTAAATGAAACTTGGCTAGATGACAGTTGTAATGCAACAATCCTGAATGAAACTGCCCCTGCCAATTTCGATTTTATAAGTGTTTGCAGAGCCAATAGGAGAGGTGGAGGCATTGCTGCACTGTTTAAAGATGTCTATGAGTGTAAACAAGTGTCATTTGGTGACTATTTGTCCTTTGAATATCTGAGTATAGCACTAAAGGGTGCTCCACGCATTTTACTGATCATCATCTACAGACCTCCAAAATATTCTCCAACTTTTATTGATGATTTTACAGAGCTGCTATCAATAGTAACTTCTGAATTTGACTATTTTACTATAGCTGGGGATTTTAACATTCACATTGATAATCCTGAAATCAATGCTGCTGTCATGTCCTCGGTTTGATCATCTGGGCTTCTTGTGTTTGTATTGTCTGTCTTTCTTTAGTAAGTTTTGTTTTGATCACTCTCCACATGTCTTCTGTTTACTGTTCTACTTCCCCACCCATCCTCCCGTTTACATTCTATTATTCTATTAAGCTAATGACACTCACCTGTTCTCCTTGATTCCTCTCTCTATTTATTCCTTCCCTAATCGTTGTCCTGTGTCAGATCGTTGTTTCGCTTTCGTGTGTGCACAACGATCTCCCGGTCTTGTCCAGTCTGACTTCCAGTCAGTTTTTTGTATCCTTGATTGTGTTCTTCTCTGCTACCAGGCCTGCTCCCATTTTGTTTCAGTCCTGCTGCTCGCCTGCTTCTCCTCCCCGCTCCAGCGAGCCATCTCCCGGCTCTCACCTGCCCTAAAGCGCTCACTCTCCCTCGCGGGTGTCTCAGCCCAGGATACGGCGTTCGGCGGTTTCGCCCCCTGTCGGGTGTTATTATTATTACACCCTTATGAGAAGACTGTATTCCCTCTACTGAGAAGTTTCTGTTTCTTGTTTGTTTTTTGTTATTTTTTGGAACATTTTTGTTCTATTTTTGCCTTTTTGCCTTTTTATATGAACTTTAGTTTTCTAGGACTTTTCCCTCTACGGAGAGTTTGTGTTACTGAAGTTTTCCTCTGGAATTATTATTTTTTGCCTCTGAGACTGCCCTTTTGCTATAGTGCAAATAAATTGTGAGACCTGCAATTGTGTCTTCTGTTTCCCTCAACCAGACCTTGACAGAACAATCTGACCAAGATGGACACAGCAGGTCCAGACCCTGTCAGATCCGCGGTGGCTCAACAGGGAGTCCTGCTTAGTCAGCATGAGACCAGACTTTCCAACACCACCAGAAAAGTAGAGTTAGAAACCGTGCAAGGTGGCCGGGTCCCCCCTCATGAGCCCGAACAACGCTGTAACAACCCACCCACTTATGACGGGGACCCCAACTCATGCCGGGCCTTCCTGTCCCAATGTTCTGTCGTGTTTGCCCTCCAACCATGCAGCAGAGGAGACAAGAGTGGCTTTCGTTTTAACCCTTCTCACGGGCAGAGCTTGTGACTGGGGAACTTCTGTCTGGGAGTCCAAAGCTCCATGTTGTGCCTCCTTCAATGAGCTCCTGCAGGAGATGATGAGGCTTTTTGACAGGTCTGCCAGGGGACAAGAGGCTGCAGAGCAGCTAGCACGACTTCGTCAGGGAAGTCACTCAGTCACAGAATATGCGATTCAGTTCAAGACTCTGGCAGCCTTGTGCGACTGGAATGAGGGAGCTTGCCGGGAAATGTTCTGTGCTGGTTTGGAGGAGGAGATCCAGGATGAACTTGCAACCCACGAATTGCTCCATGACTTTGATGACCTCATTAACCTGGCACTTCGCATTGAGGTACATCTCCGCTGCCGATACCACTATAAGCTGGCCCGTTCCACAGTCAAGATGGATGACCCCAGTTCACTCTCTGCCTCTCTGTCAGACCCTGAACCCATGCAGGTGGGGCGCCTCCGCCTTACACCTCAGGAAAAGCAACAACGACTGGCTCGAGGCCTATGTCTTTATTGTGGCAAGCCTGGACATTTTGCTGCAGCCTGTCCAGCAAAAGTCAAGGCTCACCAGTGAAGCGGGGGATCCTGGTGAGCGCTGTCCCACTCTTTTATTCCCCCTCCTCCCGCACCCTCCTCCCTGTGTTGGTCCAGTATCCAACTCTTGTTCGGCCCTCATTGATCCTGGGGCTGAGGGCAATTTTTTGGACCGCTCTGTGGCTGCTCAGTGGGGCAGCATTCCTCTCCCCGAACCCATCACTGCCCGGTCCCTAGATGGCACCCTGATTGCCACAGTCTCCCACACTTTCCCCAGTGTCAGTCTAATTGTCTCCGGAAATCACCGTGAGGTTACCACGTTGTACCTTTTAGATTCTCCTAGTGCTCCCATAGTTTTGGGACATCCCTGGTTGGTGCAGCACGGCCCTCAGATGGATATGTCTGGAAACTCTGTTTTGTCTTGGAGTCATTCCTGTCTTAAGTCTTGTCTTGGTCCTGCCCCGTTTCCTGGTTCTGTCTCTTCTGTGTTGCAGGTGGAGCCAGCTGATCTGACCGGGGTCCCGACGGAGTACCATGATCTGTCTCTGGTGTTCAGCAAGTCCCGGGCCACCTCCTTGCCTCCGCATCGACCCTACGATTTTGCCATAGAGCTCCTCCCAGGCACTTCTCCGCCCAAGGGTCGCTTGTATTCCCTTTCTAGTCCAGAAAGAGAGGCTATGGACAAATACTTTAATGAAACCCTTAAGGCTGGCCTCATCCGCCCTTCCTTATCTCCTGCTGGTGCTGGGTTCTTCTTTGTTAAGAAGAGGGATGGCTCCCTTCGACCCTGTATTGACTATCGAGGGCTGAATGACATCACTGTTAAGAACAGGTACCCCTTGCCTCTCATGTTTTTAGCCTTTGAACTCTTGCAGGGAGCCAAGGTCTTCACCAAGCTTGACCTCCGTAATGCCTATCACCTCATTCATATACGGGAGGGGGATGAGTGGAAGACAGTCTTCAACACACCCACGGTACATTTTGAATATCGGGTCCTTCCGTTTGGTCTGACCAACGCCCCGGCTGTCTTTCAGGCCCTGGTCAATGACGTGCTGAGAGACATGGTAAACCAATTTGTCTTTGTGTACCTTGATGATATCCTGATATTCTCTCCTTCTCTACAGGTACACACTCAGCATGTTCGCCAGGTGCTGCAATGACTACTAGAGAACCAGCTGTTTTTTAAGGCGGAGAAGTGCGTCTTCCATGCCAAGTCAGTGTCGTTCTAGATGTTTGTGATTTCGGGCGGTGAGATCAAAGCTGACCCCTCTAAGGTAAGGGCTGTTGCCAAGTGGCCAACTCCTGACTCTCGTAAGTCCGATTCATCCGGAATTTTGGTCAGATTGCTGCACCTTTAACTGCGCTCACCTCTCCCAAGGTACTGTTCAGGTGGGGAGATAAGGCTCAGGAGGCCTTTGATAAATTAAAGTCCCGTTTTATCTCTGCTCCTGTCTTATCTGTTCCAGATCCTAAACGACAGTTTATAGTTGAGCAGTCCTGTCACAACGGTCTCCCCGGGATGGGAAAGTGCATCCTTGTGCTTTCTTCTCCCACCGCCTGAGCCCCACTGAGCAAAACTATGACATTGGTAATCGGGAGTTGTTGGCAGTCAGACTGGCTTTGGGTGAGTGGCACCACTGGTTAGAGGGCGCAGATCAGCGTTTTGTGGTCTGCACAAGAACTTGCAGTATATAAGTTCAGCCAAGAGGCTGAGTGCAAGACAGGCTCGCTGGTCCCTCTTCTTCAGCAGGTTCAACTTTGCACTCTCGTACAGGCCAGGGTTTAAAAACATCAAACCTGATTCTTTCTCCCGCTTGTTCGAGACTCCGGAGAGGGAGGTTTCAAATGACACCATCCTGTCCAAGGGCGTGGTGGTGGCCTCTCTCTCCTGGGATATTGAGAGACAGGTACAGGAGGCCTTGCGATAGTGCCATGTACCTAGAGGGATTCCAGTGGGCAAGTTATTTGTTCCTACTGCTCTGCGCTCTCAGGTTATCCAGTGGGGACACTCATCCAGAATGGTCTGTCACCCAGGAGTTTGGAGATCGCTGGCTGCCATCCATCAGCGGTTTTGGTGGCCATCCATGGCCAAGGATGTCAGGCAGTTTGTGGTAGCCTGCTCAGTTTGCGCCCAGAACAAGAGTTCCAGTTCGCCTCCCACTGGTCTGCTTCGTCCCCTACCCATGCCTTCCCGCCCTTGGTCACATTTAGCCCTTGACTTTGTCACTGGTTTGCCGGAATCGAGGGGTAACACCGTCATCCTTACTGTGGTGGACCGATTCTCCAAAGCGGCCCATTTCATTCCCCTCCCCAAGCTCCCCTCAGCCAAGGAGACTGCTCAGGTGGTGGTAGACCACGTATTCTGGATTCATGGTCTTCCGGTCGACGTGGTTTCTGATAGGGGCCCCCAGTTTGTCTCCGGTTCTGGAGGGAATTCTGCAGACAGATTGGGAATTCTGCAGACAGATTCCATCCTCAGACCAATGGGCAGTCTGAGCGGGCAAACCAGGATTTAGAACGTGCTCTTCGCTGCCTGGCATCCCATAACCCTAGCTCCTGGTGTCAACAACTGTCCTGGGTAGAGTATGCCCATAATACTCTACCAGTCTCTACTACAGGTATGTCGCCATTTCAGTGTTCTGTTGGCTATCAACCACCCCTGTTTCCCTCACAGGAACCCGATGCTGCGGTCCCGTCTGCCTTGACTTTTGTCCAACGATGTCGGCGTGTCTGGAGAAGAGCTAAGGAGGCCTTGGTCCAGGCTAATAGATGGACCAAAGCAGCGGCTGATCGTCATCGGACTCCGGCTCCCCACTATGTATGTGGTCAAAAGGTATGGCTCTCCACCAAGGACCTGCCTCTCAGGGTAGCCTCACGCAAGTTGGCTCCCAGGTTCATTGGCCCATACCGGATCACCAAAGTGTTGAGTCCTGTGGCGGTTCGGCTTAAGCTTCCCCCTACGCTTGGTCGGGTACACCCAGTTTTTCATGTCTCTAGGGTTAAACCTGTGTATTCCTCCCCTCTTGTTCCCTCTGTTCCCTCTACGGAGAAGTTTTTGTTTCTTGTTTTTTGATTGTTGTTTTTTTAACACCTTTTTTTGCCTTTTTATATGAACTTTAGTTTTCTAGGACTTTTCCCTCTACGGAGAGTTTGTGTTACTGAAGTTTTCCTCTGGAATGATTATTTTTTGCCTCTGAGACTGCCCTTTTGCTATAGTGCAAATAAATTGTGAGACCTGCAATTGTGTTTCCCTCAACCAGACCTTGACAGCTGCAAAAGAACTGATGACTGTTTTTAACACTTTTGATCTGACTCAGCATGTTCAAGGACCCACACACAATCGTGGACACACTCTAGATTTAATTATAACTAAGGGTTTACACATTTCAATGACTGTTGTTAAGGATGTCGCAGGATCTGATAATTTCTGTATTTTCTTTGATGTATTGATCACTCCAGCCATTGAAGACAGATCTGTCCGTCAGAAAGAGATGCATGAATGAGAACACTAGTGATCAGTTTATGAAGGCCATATCGCTAGCACCAAGCATATCTGCAGACTCTGTTGATTCTCTCCTTGATTTGTTTAACTCTAAAGTTAAGAATGTCATAGATGACATTGCTCCTGTTAAAGTCAGGAAGATGACTGGGAGACAGAAAACACCTTGGACAAGGTCAACAGCGGTAAAGATGATGAAAAGACGAAGAAGGAAGATGAAACTAGTAGTCCATTATAACATCTATAAAGACTGTCTTCATGCTTTTAATGTGAAGCTAAACACTGCTAGGCAGACATTCTTTTCAAACCTTATAAACAGCAACCTAAATAACGCTCGCACCCTCTTTGCAATGGTAGAGAGACTCACAAACCCCCCTCCCCCCCCGGTAGGATTCCCAGTGAACTACTCTCTGAAAGCAAATGTAATGACTTTGCTCATTTCTTTACTGACAAGATCTATAATATCAGAAAGGCAATGAGCTCATCCAATCAGCCAAGTTGTGTCGACGTCAGACAAGCTCAACCACAACTTAAGAAATCAGACAGTATGTCTGATTTCATGGCAATTGATGGTAAAATCTTAGAAGAGATTGTGCAAATTATGAAAACATCAACCTGCAGTCTTAACACACTCCCCACATCATTCCTCAAAACGGTGTTTAACTGTCTAGAAATGGATCTCCTAAAAGTGGTAAATGCTTCTCTCAGGGACTTTCCCAAACTCACTTAAAACTGCAGTTGGTAAACCCCTCTTGAAAAAGAGCAACCTGGATATCACCCTATTGAGCAACTACAGGCCAATTTCAAATCTCCCTTTCATTGGCAAAATCATTGAAAAAGTTATTTTAACCGGGTTAACACGTTCTTAAGCTCCAAGTAATGTTTAGACAATTTTCAATCTGGTTTCAGAGCACATAATAGTAGAGTGCCTTTATAAAGGCAATCAATGATATCCGCCTAAATACAGATTCAGGCAAACTAACAGTGCTGGTATTGCTTGATCTCAGTGCTGCATTTGACACTGTCAATCACAGCATACTTATAGATAGGCTGGAAAACTGGGTTGGGCTGTCTGGGATGGTCCTCAAATGGTTCAGATCCTACCTTGAAGGGAGAGGTTACTATGTCAGTATAGATGACCATAGGTCGAGGTGGACACCCATGACATGTGGAGTCCCACAAGGTTCAATTCTGGCACCTCTCCTGTTCAAACTTTATATGCTCCCACTGAGCCAAATAATGAGAAAGAACTAAATCTCCAACCACAGCTATGCTGATGACACTTAGATCTACTTAGACTTACTGCCTAATGACTTCAGCGCCATTGACACCCTCTGCCAATGCATTGATGAAATTAACAGTTGGATGTGCCAAAACTTTCTTCAGTTAAACAAAGAGAAAACTGAAGTCATTGCATTTGGGAACAGAGATGAGGTTCTCAAGGTGAATGCGTACCTTGGCTCTAAGAGTCAAACAACAAAAAATAAGGTCAAGAATCTTGGTGTGATTCTGGAGTCAGATATGAGTTTCAGTAGTCACGTCAAAGCAGTAACTTAATCAGCATACTATCATCTCAAAAACATTGCAAGAATTAGATGCTTTGTTTCCAGTGAAGACTTAGAGAAACTTGTTCATGCTTTTATCACCAGCAGGGTGGATTACTGTAATGGACTCCTCACTGGCCTTCCCAAAAAGACAGTCAGACAGTTACAGCTCATCCAGAATGCTGCTGCCAGGATTCTGACCAGAACCAGAAAATCAGAGCACATCACACCTGTCCTCAGGTCTTTACACTGGCTCCCAGTTACATTCAGAATAGATTTTAAAGTATTACTACTTGTCTATAAATCACTAAATGACCTAGGACCTCAATACATTACAGATATGCTCACTGAATACAAACCTAATAGATCACTCAGATCTTTAGGATCATATAAATTAGAAATTCCAAGGGTTCAGTAAAAGCAGGGTGAATCGGCCTTCAGCTACTACGCCCCCTGCCGCTGGAATCAGCTTCCAGAAATGATCAGATGTGCTCCAACATTAGGTACATTCAAATCCAGACTTAAAACACATCTGTTAAGCTGTGCCTTTACTAAATGAGCACTGTGCTACATCCGACAGATCGCACTATTATGTCTTTCTTTTCTTTTTCATTTCTTTTATAACCTGTTTTAACACATTTTAATCTGTTTAACCTGTTTTTATCTGTTTTTATATTATTTGTTTTTTTATTTTTTTTATTTATTATTTTATTATTATTATTTTTTTCCTTGTCTCTTCAATTCCTGTTTATGTATCTGGGGTGATCACCAGAATGGGGAAGTCCCAGAGTAAAATGAGAAATATGACACACCGGTGTTTTGGAATATAGAAAAACTGTCTCTACGCTGTTTTCATCTGTTTTTATATTGTTTGTTTTTATTTTATTTATACCTGTCTTTTTTATTCCTGTTTATGTAAAGCACTTTGAATTGCCACTGTGTATGAAATGTGCTATATAAATAAACTTGCCTTGCCTTGCCTAGATTCAGGATCTGGGTTACACTCTTCCCTCTTGAATGTTTGCAGGTCTCTCTGCATGCTGGAATTCAGATGGTTTCAGCAGGAGATAAATTTCTTGAGGAATTTGAATCTCCTAAAGTGCTCGTAATTGCTGTACTCAGACTGAAAAACAAGGACCGAACAACTAAGCTGAGAGGATTACCTAGTCTTCTCGAAAGTCTGAGACTTTCAATCTCAGCTGCTTCACTCTGAGTCTCCTGAGGCTCTATGGAAATGCCACTTTCTCTTTGAGTAAAATTGCTTCTTTCTTCATCCTCACCTCTTGATTTTTAGATGATTCTCTATGAATATTTGGTTCCTCTTGAACATGAGCAATTTCCTTTCCATGTTCAACTTCAACACCAGGCGGATTTACTAAGCTGCTCTCTACAGGTTGATCTGGTGTGAGATGATCATTCTCCTGTACCTCGGAATTTTTTTTCACTCCATGTAAGTTTACAGTATCAACCGATTCTGCAGAGACAGCATGTCTGCTGCCCTTGTCCATCATGGGTTCATCATCAGGTAAGTGGACTGCTGTTCAATTTTGAGCTGGTGCTAGTTTTGAGTTAGACAGAATTCTGGTTTCAATCTCTAAGAAATCTCTAGGGCCATAATGGTCTACAGGATAATGGTCTGACTCTGAATGCTCACTCATGCTTCCAGATGCTTCAGGTTCCACAGCACATCTGGCTCTAGTTCAAGGTTTTTCGATTCACTTTTCTTTCAACAAGGCAAGGCAAGTTTATTTATATAGAACATTTCATACACAATGGTAATTCAAAGTGCTTTACATAAACAGGAATAAAAGAGACAAGTATTAGAAAATAAAAACAAAGAATAAAAATGATTAAAAACAGATTAAAATGTGTTAAAACAGGTTTTAAAAGAATGGAAAAGAAAGACATCTGTCGGACGTAGCACAGTGCTCATTCAGTAAAAGCACAGCTAAACATTCATTCATTCATTCATTCATTTTCTTTTCGGCTTAGTCCCTTTATTAATCTGGGGTCGCCACAGCGGGATGAACCGCCAACTTATCCAGCATATGTTTTACGCAGCGGATGCCCTTGACGAACACGGGGAGAACATGCAAACTCCACACAGAAATGCCAACTGACCCAGCCGAGGCTCAAACCAGCGACCTTCTTGCTGTGAGGCGAACGTGCTACCCACTGCGCCACCGCGTCGCCCCACAGCTAAACAGTGTTTTCAGTTTTGATTTGAATGTGCCTAATGTTGGAGCACATCTGATCATTTCTGGAAGCCGATTCCAGCAGCGGGGGGCATAATGGCTGAATGCAGATTCACCGTGCTTTAACTGAACCCTTGGAATTTCTTGTTTATTTGATCCTAAAGGTCTGAGGGATCTGTTAGGTTTGTATTCAGTAAGCATATCTGTAATGTATTGAGGTCCTAGGCCATTTAGTGATTTATAGACAAGTGATAATACTTTAAAATCTATTCTGAATGTAACTGGGAGCCAGTGTAAAGACCTGGGGACAGGTGTGATGTGCTCTGATTTTCTGGTTCTGGTCAGATTCCTGGCAGCATTTGGTTCTTTCTCATTATTTGGCTCAGTGGGAGCATATAAAGGTTGAACAGGAGAGGTGCCAAAATGGATCCTTGTGGGACACCACATGTCATGGGTGTCCACCTCGACCTATGGTCACCTATACTGACATAGTAACCGCTTCCTTCAAGGTAAGATCTGAACCGTTTGAGGACCGTCCCAGACAGCCCAAACCAGTTTTCCTGCCTATCCAGAATTATGTTGTGATTGACAGTGTCAAATGCAGAATTCTTAGTTTGCCTGAATCCGTATTTAGGCAAATATCATTGATTATCTTTATAATGGTGCTCTCTGTACTATTATGTGCTCGGAAACCAGATTGAAAATTGTCTAAACATCCTTAAGAGCTTAAGAACATGTTAACCTGGTTAAAAAACTGCTTGGTTTCAATTGGTCTGTAGTTGCTCAATAGGGTGTTATCCAGGTTGCTCTTTTTCAAGAGGGGTTTTCTAAACATTTAAACGTTTAGAAGAATGATGTGGGGAGCGTGTCAAGACTGCAGGTTGATGTTTTCATAATTTGCACGATGTCTTCTAAGATTTTTGATAGCAACCTGTCGTTTGAAGGCCAGATTTCAAGCATCTGTAAAACTGCATTTTTTCATCTTAAAAATGTTGCCAAACTTCGACATATGCTATCAATGTCTGATCCAGAAAAGCTTATTCATGCTTTCATGACCTCTCGGTTAGACTATTGTAATGCGTTACTAGGTGGTTGCCCTATTGGTCTAATTAACAAACTTTAGCTGGTTCAAAATGCAGATGCTAGAGTACTTTCTAGAACAAAGAAATATGATCATATTACTCCAGTTCTTTTATCATTGCATTGGCTCCCTATTAAATATCGTATAAATAAAAAAAATTTATTGACTACCTACAAAGCCCTGAACGGCTTAGCTCCCCAGTATTTGAGGGAGATCCTGGTGTATTATAGCCCCTCACGTCCACTACGCTCAATTAGTTCTGGACAATTGATTATTCCCAGAATATCAAAATCAACTGTAGGCGGTAGATCTTTCTCATATCTGTCACCTAAACTCTGGAACAGCCTTCCTAGCACAGTTCGGGAAGCAGACACACTCTGTCAGTTCAAAACTAGATTAAAGACACATCTCTTTGCATTAGCATACACATAAAACACAAATGCTTTTGAAATACAAATCCTTTAAAGGATTGTTAGTCTGCATTATTTAGGGCAACCGGAGCCGGGAACACTTCCCAAAAGACATTATAATTTGAACGGCATCTGCGCTTATGTTAGTCTTTTTTTTTTTATTCCAGAGGTTTCCATAATGCTGGACCAGTTTGTATTCTGAGCAGCTGCTGTGGTGGTCATGGAGGAGTGGAGAGCATGAGACTGATTCCTGTAAGACCCCAGTGACAGATGAGTCTTCGCATTATCCTTAAGGGGCCAGCCTCTACACCAGCCGGTGACCTCTCCCACCTGCAGCTTCTCCACGATAGACGTCCAGCATCTTCCAGCCCCCGGCGCCTAGACTGCAGCTCTGCACAGGACGTTTGGCCATAGGAGAAATGGTCGTGGCCAACTGAGCCTGGTTTCTCTCAAGGTTTTTTTTCCTTCACTTTCGGCAATTGGTGAAGTTCGTTCCTCGCCGCTGTCGCCACTGGCTTACATGGTTCGGGACCTGTGGAGCTGTGCATCGATGGATTTGCTCTTTAGTGTTTGGACTTTCAGCAGTGAAAATTAAACCACACTGAACTGAACTAAACTGAACTTAAACTGTGAAAACTGGACTGACACTGTTTCAATTTACTGTACTCTTCTATGTTAAGCTGCTTTGACACAATCTACATTGTAAAAGCGCTATAGAAATAAAAATGAATTGAATTGAATTTTACCATCAATTCCTGTCTGATTTCCTAAGTTGTGGTTGAGCCTGTCTGACGTCGACACAACTTGGCTGACTGGATGAGCTTATTGCCTTTCTGATATTATTGATTTTATCAGTAAAAAAAATAGCAAGCTCATTACATTTGCTTTCAGAGAGTAGTTCACTGGGAATTCTACTGGGGGGGTTTGTGAGTCTCTCTACCATTGCAAAGAGAGTGTGGGCATTATTTAAGTTGCTGTTTATAAGGTTTGAAAAAGTCGGCCTAGCAATATTTAGTTCCACATTAAAAGCATAAAGACTGTCTTTATAGATGTTATAATGGACTACTATTTTCGTCTTCCTCTACATGTGCTCAGCTTTTCTGCGCTGTCTTTTCATCATCTGTACTGCTGTTGAATTTCTCCAAGGTGCCTTTTCTCAGGAGCTGATTTGAAGTAATGTGGTCATTCAGACATTTACCAGGGGTGTGTGTGCCATTTGGGTTGAGTTCAGTAGCACATACAGCCATTGGATGATGGAGGGAGAAGTAGATATTGTCCTTTAGCACTTTTGCACCAAGTTTGTTTGGATGAAGGCCGTCTGATGTAAACAGTTTCCAGAACAGATTGAAGTTGTCAATAAAATTCAATTCCTTTCCTGTTACATGTTTTCTGCAGCCATGCATTTAAGCCAAGAAGCCGTGAAAACATATTTGTCCCTCTTGCAGGGAATGAATGAATGATGAACTGATGAACGACTGAATTTAAATCTTTCCAAGAGCTCACACAAAAATCTCTCTTGAGCAGTACTGACTGTTCCTTCCGAATATCATTCTTCCCCACATGAATGATAATCTGTTTTGCAGTCTTGTGCTTCTTCAAAATTTTATTTTTAGAATTAAAAATTATTTAGAATTAGCTGCTGAGTCATGCGATCTCTGTCTGTCTGCATTTGGGGATTCTTCACCCATATTACTCAAAGCTTCATAACTGTTCTGAAGCTGTATTTGAGTCCGAGCTGTATTTGGGGTAGAGGACGCTAATGCAGCAACATATGGTCGCTTTTGGTCTTGCACCTTGTTAATGCCATCGGTTATCATGCTCATTTTCAACCTTTCATTCTGTTTTTCTGTGCTCAAAACAGTAGCTGGAGTAGATTTATAAGGCTCACCGGCTGTATGCTGTGGGGGTCCACTATGAAGCTGTCCTATGTGATCCGGCAGTTCTGGTCAGATCGCAAGTAACTTTGTTTCAAGAACTGCAATCTTTTGTAGAAGTCTTTAGCAGTTTGTGCAGCAGTGACATTCTGAATCAATCCTAAAGAGAGGCATTTTCACAGCCGTCTGTGTTTTCAGTCTTTTCCTGTCAGGAATGTAAGCAGCTGGTAGCGGGAGGTTGTCCACTCTTGTTAGTAAATGCATTCCAGAAAGTTTGTAGATTCGATGTTGATCTTCAAGCTATGTCATTTGAGCACTGTGCTGATAGGCTGAAGTTAAAATTAGAGTATAAAATATAAAAAAGCACGAGTGCAAAGAGCGGAGCAGTAGGCAAAGACGTCCGAACAGTAGCAAAGCAGGAAGCACAACATGCTCATCTGTTCTGCTTGCTGACAGGAATCCGCAAGGCAGAAGCAGAAGCAAGGCCGAAGCACATCCCTGTGCAGGGTTCTCAGAGGTCCATCCTTCCGTTTAGGCTTAACCGTGTAAACAGGCAAGTCACCAGTTTTATTTGCAGTTGTAAGCATGCACTAGCGGTCTGACATAATCCTTTCATCTTGATTTTTGTTTGTTGTTCAAGGTCCCCAACATCTGCAAAAGTATTCGGTTAAAGCACTCTACAGGATTGCCTCTTGGGTGGTTCTAATCTTGGATATTCCAGCAACTCTGCACAGCTCTTTAATTGTGCAAGACAATAACTTGACTTAAGGGTGTCACGGTGGCGCAGTGGGTAGCACGTTCGCCTCACAGCAAGAAGGTCGCTGGTTCGAGCCTCGGCTGGGTCAGTTGGCGTTTCTGTGTGGAGTTTGCATGTTCTCCCCGTGTTCGCGTGGGTTTCCTCTGGGTGCTCCGGTTTCCCCCACAAGTCCAAAGACATGCGGTATAGGTGAATTGGGTAGGATAAATTGTCCGTAGTAAATAAGTGTGTGTATGGATGTTTCCCAGTGATGGGTTGCAGCTGGAAGGGCATCCGCTGAGGCTTTCTTCTGTTGAACACAAAATATATTTTACCACATGGCATTCTCACAGTATGGAAAGTTAATTACTGTATTTACTATGCTTATGATTATGTTAACAACCACATTCTTCATTAAAAAAAACATACAATTACGATTTTTGATCCAACAGCAGTGCAGTAGTATCTTTGAAAATGATATTAATGACATGGTGACATTTATGTATGTATTTGATATATGCAGACTTAGTATTGACCAGGGCCGGATTAACCAATGGGTATTATGGGCACAGGCCCAGGGGCCCATGAGCACTTGGGGCCCCTGCGAGGGGGGGGAAATGCCGACTTTGGAGTGTGTATTTAGGCTAAGTGCAATTAGCGCACCTCGTTGGAATAAGCTATTTGAGTGTTTCTCACCCATCACTGTTTGATCGACAGAGACAACATAACTAAAAGAACGCAACTGACAGCAGCGTGAGTAGCGTAGCTTGTAAAGCGCATGGCAACATGTTTTGACGCGATCGATCATCAACCCGGTTCGAATCCAGCATCTGATGAACACATTCTTCTTTTTTCCCCCAATACATATCAGATTGGAAATACATTTATTTTTAATAGAAAGGAAATATTTTTGTTTAAAAATTTAAATAATGAAAATGTGATATAAAGTCACAAGTGGCTCGTGGGTATTTAATAAGGTTTAGCCTATTTCATGTGTATAAACAGCATCTAAATGGTTATTTTAAATATTCTATCCACAGTTATTTTCCACCTGGTTAGCGACATCTTAATATAATTAATTTGTATTTACAATGTTAGCCACCCTGCTTCACCCATATTCTCCGACCTCATGGCTCCGTTCGAAGAACATTTCATAAATGGCACATGCCTTAATAAAGGTGCCTCCTTCTCTGTAAAAAAGCACATATTGTTTAAACAACTATATATTTTCCTCTTAGCAAATAGTCGCCACCATATATAATTATTATTATCTTTATATTTGGTCAGAAAATGACATCATGTACAATCAATAAAAAGCACACAGATTTTTTTTTTTTTCATTATTTTGTTTTAACTTAACAAAAAGATTTCCCAGTGATGGTAAACTGCTTTTAGATATTTGTTTCAGTTGTTTCTGTGATGTACTGAAATATGATTAAAAGCACTTCATACGTTTCAAAGGCTTTTATCGAATTACATGACATTTATGCAAAGAGTCAGTATTTGCAGTGTTGGTCCTTCTTTTTCAGGACCTCTGCAGTTCGACTGGGCATGCTCTCAATCAACTTCTGGGCCAAATCCTGACTGATAGCAACCCATTCTTTCATGATCACTTCTTGGAGTTTGTCAGAATTAGTGGGTTTTGTTTGTCCACCCGCCTCTTGAGGATTGACCACAAGTTCTCAATGGGATTAATATCTGGGGAGTTTCTAGGCCATGGACCCAAAATTTCAACGTTTTGCTCCCCGAGCCACTTAGATATCACGTTTGCCTTATGGCACGGTGCTCCATCATGCTGGAAAATGCTTTGTTCTTCACCAAACTGTTGTTAGATTGTTGGAAGAAGTTGCTGTTGGAGGGTGTTTTGGTACCATTCTTTATTCATGGCTGTGTTTTTGGGCAAAATTGTGAGTGAGCCTACTCCCTTGGATGAGAAGCAACCCCACACATGAATGGTCTCAGGATGCTTTACTGTTGGCATGACACAGGACTGATGGTAGCGCTCACCTTTTCTTCTCCGGACAAGCCTTTTTCCAGATGCCCCAAACAATCGGAAAGGGGCTTCATCTGAGAATATGACTTTGCCCCAGTCCTAAGCAGTCTATTCACCATACTTTTTGCAGAAGATCAATCTGTCCCTGATGTTTTTTTTGGAGAGAAGTGGCTTCTTTGCTGCCCTTCGTGACACCAGGCCATCTTCCAAAAGTTTTCGCCTCACTGTGCGTGCAGATGAGCTCACACCTGCCTGCTGCCATTCCTGAGCAAGCTCTGCACTGGTGGCACTCTGATCCCGCAGCTGAATCCTCTTTAGGAGACGATCCTGGTGCTTGCTGGACTTTCTTGGATGCCCTGAAGCCTTCTGAACAAGAATTGAACCTCTTTCCTTGAAGTTCTTGATGATCCTATAAATTGTTGATTTAGGTGCAATCTTAGTAGCCACAATATCCTTGCCTGTGAAGCCATTTTTATGCAACGCAATGATAGCTGCATGCGTTTCTTTCCAGGTCACCATGGTTAACAATGAAAGAACAATGATTTCAAGCATCACCCTCCTTTTAACATGTCAAGTCTGCCATTCTAACCCAATCAACCTTGTGCTCGTCAACATTCTCACCTGAGTTAACAAGACGATTACTGAAATGATCTCAGCAGGTCCTTTGATGACAGCAATGAAATGCAGTGGAAAGTTTTTTTCAGGATTAAGTTAATTTTCATGGCAAAGAAGGACTATGCAATTCATCTGATCACTCTTTATAACATTCTGGAGTATATGCAAATTGCTATTATAAAAACTTAAGCAGCAACTTTTCCAATTTCCAATATTTATGTAATTCTCAAAACTTTTGGCCACGACTGTACAGCTTCACATGCTTGAAGTTCCTCTTGAAGTTTTTTCTTTCACTTTTTCACGAGACTTTTGTGAGGTTTTTTTCTGTTCTGGAATCATGTGTCAACTGGGTTAAGTAATTCATTGTTTAGATTTGATGGTGTTTTTGACATTTTTAATATGTAAGTGTATTTGATGTTTAATGTTAATGAATGGGTTTAACCATTAAAATCGTGATTTAATGCATTCAGATTACCTTTTGTGGAAGGTTAATATTAAGGTGACATTACACTAAAAAGTTAAAGTAACTTCAGAAAAAATATGTACATTTTATGGTGGTTTTGACATTTTTTGCACGTCTGTGAATGTTTTAATTACACTTCAGCTTTATGTATATGATGAGAATTAAAATGCATGATTTTGCAAGGTTTATTTTGAAGAAATGTTCAATGTATTTGTTATTTTAATGTATTTTCACAAAAGTGTATTTGTCAGTGTATTTTATTATTCATTTTCTTTTGGGACATTGGGGAATAAACTATTCAGTCAAGTTGCTTTAGCAATGTAAATTCACCAATATACATTTTTAAATTAGGTGAAACCAAAAAAGCATACTAAAACAATTTAAAATATTAAATTGGGCCAATAACATGATTGGGCAGACTTGTTGGTTTTTCAATTGGCTCAACACATTATTTCTCACCGAGCCAATGTTCTCAGGCTCTGGCTGCAATTAAAAGATCAGTTTGTCAAATTTTATTTGGGCCAATTGAAAAATTTTGAAGTGACCAGTCACTGTGGTAAAAGTATTTTTAAACTAAACTATTCCACTATTATTATTAAACTATTACTGGGGTGACACGGTGGCTCAGCGGTTAGCACTGTCGCCTCACAAAAAGGTCCCAGTTGGGTCAGTTGGCATTTTTGTGTGGAGTTTGCATGTTCTCCCCATGTTGGTGTGGGTTTCCTCCGAGTGCTCCGGTTTACCCCACAGTCCAAAGACATGCGCTATAGGTGAATTGAATTAACTAAGTTGGCCGTAGTGTATGTGTGTGATTGAATGTGTATGGGTGTTTCCCAGTGCTGGGTTGCAGCTGGAAAGGCATCCTCTGTGTAAAACATATGCTGGATAAGTTGACGGTTCATTTCAATGTGCCGATCCCTGATGAATAAAGGGACTAAGCCGAAGGAAATGGCTGAACATGGCAGAAAAAAACTGTGCATTTTCACACAGGCATGCAATAAAAATAAAATTGATTAAATCAATAAGGCGTTAAAATTGTGCAATTACAAGAAATGGCTTATATAGATAGTGTCTTTGTACCCCTTTGAATGCTCTTGCAGGAGAATAAAAAAAACCCTGACAGTTTAGACCGGGTGTGTCAATGGAGACAGATGGAGACCTAAAGCGAGCTTGCCAGGGCGAGCCAGGACCAGTCGCGTTTCCACTGTCACTTCCGGGGCCTGATCGGGTCAAAGCGGGGCTTCAGAGGTCGGCCTTTTTTGGCCCGCCGAATACCTTGGGCCATAGAGGGCCAGCTGGGGCTTCGGGGCGGAGTGAAAGGAGAGGCGGAGGTTGCCCTAGTCTGGTAAAGATGGCATGCCGTCATTACACTAGATTTCCGATCGTGCACGAGTACATGCGCCAAAAAATAAATAAGGGAAAGAAAAAACATATAGCTTGTCAGTTTAAGATAGGCTATTCCATAAAACACCTTATAGGCTAGGGGTCTTTTTTTTTTTTTTTGTTTAAATTGTGTGTTTGTGCATGAAACATGCGCGTTTAGATGTGTAACCCAGATTACTGAAGGGTTAAATTTGTACATTTATAAATTAATATGAATAATCAGGGGATAGAACAAACATATAATTGTGGATTCATTGCTCAAAATTTTTCTTTTTAAGAAATAAATTGTTTAAAGGTCATAATGTGAAATATTCACATGTTATTGGTTTAGCCAATCAGTGATGTGTGGGAGGGATTTGCGCTTGCTGACGCAGTGGGAAAAAAAAGATCGCAAGACTGTGGAGGAAGACAGAGAGAGAGAGATCGTTAGATTTGATTATTTAAACGGTGAAATTAGATTATAACTTTGAAATTTATTAAAGAAACTTACAAAAAGCTTTCAGAGAGAACGATTTTAAGAGGATTCAATCGTTAAATTATTCCTGTGACGATCGATGGGAAATTTGCATCGTTGTGTTGTTGGGGAGTGAATATATTGACAGGTTTTTTTCTTTGGTGTTTTTATTGAACACTGATTCACATTGATGGCGAGCCAACCCATTCGGACACTAGAAAAGAAGCCCGGAAATTTATCCTACTGAAACCAGGAGAGTATTTTGATACCTATTATTTTTCCAGCTCAAGGTAAAAAAAAGAAAAGTTTTTCAGTTTCTGAATAGAGACTGTTCTTGTTTTCCCTGAGAACTGTTAAGAGAAAGACTGATACCAACGCAAGGACACTTGGAAATCAAACTGTTTTTCTTTTGAAGTGTACAAGTATCACTGAATTTGTTGATTCTGAATAAGTTATTGTCTCTACATTTTTTGGTGTATTGATGTAATTTCAATTTAACTTTATTTTTTGTTTTATCCTATTTTATTTGTTTTATGGTATTATTTTGGGAAAGATCTGCAGTTAAACAAAATAACTATAAATATTCCAAATACTTACCTCAATTGTAGTTTTCTGTCATCTTTTCAGCAAATGCTCATTACCTCCAGTAGTCTAATCTTAGGCTTCTGATGTTCAGATTGGTTTGATAGTGTACCCCGTTACAGATGCATGTATATGTGTGTGAGAGACCGGGCTGAAGAACGTTTGCTTCACAGCTCCGTCGATGCCGTGAGCGGCTGGGTTTCTTTCTTTCTTTATTTTGGAGATAATACAAAATATGAATACAACAGAAAGACATAAAACTTTACAAATTACGTGTCCACTTTTGTAGGCTCAACACAATAGTGTCATATTAGATCTAGATAAAATTGCCTAAGCTATATTGAAATCATTTAAATAATTACAAATATCGGATATAATAAAATCACATTAAATAAATAAACCAATATAAAACAAACGTCCTGGTTACATCCGTAACCCACGTTCCCCGAATAAGGGAACAGAGACGTGCGTCTGTAGAACAGACTATGGGAGTGCGTCAGACGACCAATCACTCTGAAGAGTAAGAAAACGGGCCAATGAAATGCCAAATTGCATTGGCAGAGCTCTGCTCCACAGCTGGCAGCAATGAGCTATCAGCGCTATATAAGCTGCACGCTGTGGAGTGAGCCTCAGAATTTGCCTGCTGAAGAGCCGATCACTCAGCTAATCAGCTGGAGACTCAGCTGCTGTGGCAGTGGAGATGCACGTCTCCGTTCCCTTATTCGGGGAACGTGGGTTACGGATGTAACCAGGACGTTCCCCTTCATACGGGAACTTCAACGTGCGTCTGTAGAACAGACTATGGGAGACTGTATGGAAAGCGCCACTGCAGCTAAGCCCGTCACCCTCCTGATGTGAAGTTTGCCAAGCATCGCGTGAGCGCACAAGCATCACCAGGAGCGCAACCTTCCAACGTCCCTTAGGCCCTTAATTACCATTACATGGGAATAATAATTTAGATCGGGGGTCGTAAATGTGCTTTTACCTAGCTAATATAGACTAGGGATTTTAGAATTACGACAGTACGTTGGGAAAGCGTGCCAGTCCCCGAAGGGGGAGGACGCTGCGGAGCCACCTGCTACCCAAGAGGGGAGACTTGATGGTAATAGAGCATATGGACTAGCCCTGATGAGGGGGAGTACTACATATGATAAGCTGGTTAGCGGGTAGGGAAGACACGGGTCCGCCTGGTCAGGGGGAACACACCGTGGCTGAAATAAGCATATGGGGTCACCTCAGGGGGGGGACTGCGCCAAGCTGGCACCAAACCTCAGCATGTGGGTAGACCAAAATGGGCATACAGACATCACACTGAGCAAGGCGCCCGACTCCTCTGCTGAGTCGGGTGCTGGGGGCCTCGGAGGAATTCTCTAGGGTTCGCCAAGTGGTAAACTTACTAGTAGAATAAAAACTACGCACGTATCTCCGAGTTAGGGAGCATGGCGCGGCAAGCGTTTGTTAACACCGAGCTTAGTTTCCCTCCGATTGACTGGGGTTACCCAGTAATCGGGTGGAAACCGGCTCCACTCGAAGATTATAGAATCTCGCGAATGTGTTAGGTGTCGCCCAGCCTGCAGCTCTACAGATATCTGTGAGAGAGGCGCCGCGTGCTGGCGAGAAGCCAGCACTGAAGTGGTCTCATATGAAGCAAACCGAGCGGCGTAACAGCGGCTGCGGATGCCATATGCCCCAGGAGCCTCTGAAAATATTTCAGTGGAACCACTATGTTCCTGTCGAGCGTGCTCAGACAGGAAAGCACTAGCCTGGCGCGCTCCTCCGAGAGGCGCGCTACCATAGCGATCGAGTCCAGCTCCAGCCCGAGAAAAGAGATCCTCTGCACTGGGCAAAGTTTGCTCTTCTCTCGGTTGACCCGAAGCCCCAACTGGTCGAGGTGCCGAAGCACCCTGTCCCTGTGCATAATCAATTGATCGCGAGACGAGGCTAGAATCAGCCAGTCGTCGAGATAATTGAGAATGCGGATGCCTGCAAGCCGAAGCGGCGCTATGGCACCCTCTGCGAGCTTGGTGAAAACCCGCGGAGACAGAGAGAGCCCAAAGGGGAGGACTTTGTACTGCCATGCTCGTCCTTCGAACGCAAACCGGAGAAATGGACGGTGGCGTGGAAGAATGGAGACATGAAAATACGCGTCCTTCAGGTTTATAGCTGCAAACCAATCCCGAGGACGGACGCACTGGAGTATGCGCTTCTGCATGAGCATCCTGAACGGCATTTTGTGTAAATGACAGTTCAGTCTGCGCAGATCTAGGATTGGTCTTAACCCTCTGCTCTTTTTCGGCACGATGAAGTACGGGCTGTAAAACCCACCCTTCATCTCGGCTGGAGGGACCTGCTCGATTGCATCCTTCGCCAGGAGGACAGCAATCTCCTCTCGCAAGACAGGGGCGCTCTCGGGGGAGACCCTCGTAGTATGAACACCCGTGAACCTGGGAGGGCGGATAGCGAATTGAATCGCATAGCCGAGTCTAATCGTCCGCATGAGCCACCGCGACGGACTGGGCAGCTCTAACCAGGCTGGCAGAGCCCGAGCTAATGGCACCATCGGACTGATCAATGACGTGCCAACGGAGGGGCAGCTCGGGAGGGGAGTGCTCACCCCGGGAAGCAGAGCGGCCCGAGGAAGAGCTGAAAATAAGAGAGAGTCTCTTACCTTCCTCCCTGGATCCCGCGATGAGGCTGGAGTGAGAGAAAGGAACCCGTCCTCTTGCACTCCGTGAGCCTGTGGCGAAGGGGCCCAGCGCTGCGAGCTGGAAGGCGGAGCGTCCCAGACTGGCAGGGCTCGGGTTTGCACATCCGGAGAGAGGAAAATTTGCTCTTTTTTTTACAATGTGGGTACCGCTGGCCCGGACGCCAGCAGTGGTGTTTTTAAAGTCTTTGCTGACTGTAGGTGTCCTCGGCCCTCCACCGAGGAAAGAGCAGGTTCCCTCTTCTCCGGATGGCCCGTCTCAGGGACGCTTCGCGGTCCGTTTACCGGACTTAACGGCGCCCTGGGGCGGTGGCGTCGCGATCCCGCGGGAGGCTCGGCGTTGCCGCTTAGCCGGTGGAGCGGGCAGCGGGAGCGGAGCAGGTTTTGGAGCCGTGGGTGGACGCCCTCGGCGAGGGGCAGCCGAGGTGTATGGGGCAGCGGGGAGAGCAGTTTTCCGAGCCCGCTGATAGATGACCTCCCCCATCGCCTGGGACTGCTCCTTCACCGCCGAGAACTCCTGGGTAAAGTCCCCGACGGTGTCGCCGAACAGGCCAGCCTGGGATATGGGAGCGTTAAGAATGCGAGCTTTGTCAACATCTCTCATATCGGCCAGGTTTAGCCAGAGGTGGCGTTCCTGGACCACTAATGTGGCCATCGTCTTCCCCAGGGCACGGGCAGCCGATTTGGTGGTCATGAGAGCATAATCGTTTGCCGTGCGGAGCACATGCATTAAGCTCGGGGAAGAACCACCCTCCTGCAGCTCAGCCAACTTCTCAGCTTGGTAGTTTTGATAGGTGGCCATAGCGTGCAGAGCGGATGCAGCCTGTCCCGCAGCAGTGTAGGCTCTGGCCACAAGGGACTCAGATAACCTACATGCTTTGGAAGGGAGTCTGGGTGGACCTCTCCAGGTGGAGGCGCCCCGCGGGCAAAGATTGACCGCGATAGCACGCTCCACCTGGGGAATCACCACATAACCCCTAGCTGCTCCACTATCAAGGGTGGTGAGAGCGGGAGCGCACGAGGACCGGGCAGAGAAAGGTGCCCTCCATGCCTGCGTGAGCTCACTGTGTACCTCCAGGAAGAAAGGGACGGGGGGTTTAGAGGGTCTTGCCCTTCTAGCCCCCACGTAACACCCATCTAAGCGGTCCGGCCGTGGTGCTGGGGGACAAGCCATCTCCAGACCCACCTCCGAAGCAGCCCGGAATAACACGGCTAACATGTCCGACTCCAGATCCGAGGCCGCACTGACCACCCCGGAGGGTGGCAGAGGGTCCGGATCTTCATCGGAGCATGTTAGCCCGCCCTCCGATGCAGCGATGGACGTCACGTCCCCGGTGTCATCTAATGAAAGCGCGGCCATCCAGGGGGATGGACCAGTGTTCTCACTCGAAGCTTGGACAGAGCCAGCTGAGGAGTGAGGGGTCCGCGGGCCCGAAGGCAACGGATAAGCCCCCACTGTAACCCTCAGGTCTGCCCGTGTGCTAACCGCATGGCGGGGAGCAGCAGGGGTGACGCACCCTAATGCAAGGGTGCGCCGCAACCTTAGCTGTGCAACAGTTAAGCTCTCGCAGTGAGGGCAGCAACTGTCCGCGAGCACCGCATCAACATGCCTGACCCCCAGACATGTGACGCAATGCTCGTGCCTGTCATCCGGGGAGAGGAAACCACCGCATCCAGAAATGCATGGTCGGAACGACATCTTTAAAAAGACGCGTTGTTCGACCGTGTGCTCTCTTAGGGAATTCTGCTCTTTTAGTGTGAAACTGCTCTTTTAGGACACCAGTGAAACGCCCAGGGGACGTGAAACCCAGATCAAACGCCGCTGTTGCGTCTTCTCCCGCACTGGTGATGAACACTGAAACTTTGACAGTCAGGTTGGCAAAGTAGGTCTTCAGTCTCGTGAGAGGGTCTGAAGCAAATAAATTCTGAGGCTCACTCCACAGCGTGCAGCTTATATAGCGCTGATAGCTCATTGCTGCCAGCTGTGGAGCAGAGCTCTGCCAATGCAATTTGGCATTTCATTGGCCCGTTTTCTTACTCTTCAGAGTAATTGGTCGTCTGACGCACTCCCATAGTCTGTTCTACAGACGCACGTTGAAGTTCCCGTATGAAGGGGAACAAAAGCTATACCAATTTAGGTATATACACAATACAAATTAATTAAACTTTTTTAAGCCGTTTTAAACTTTCATTTTACAAATTCCTATCTGAAAAAAAAGATTTTAGATATTTTCTAAAAACAATAAACAACGGAGGAGTTTTGAAATATAATTTATAAAGTATTTGGATACGATGACATTAATCAAATCGTGCAAACAGAGCATTTTTTGGGTGAGTGAAACCATCAGAAACTACCTTCTTATTTGTCATCCAGTCCTGCACTGCTTTACAAACTGATTGTGAAAAACTGCATGTAAAAATTTTTTATTTATGTCCTCAAACAAATGTTTATGTTTTTATATATGTTTTCATATGTAAAGAATGGGTTTTAAACTACAGCGGTTCGAACTGTAGTTCTGTCGAATGACTAAAAAGTTATCAGTATGATGGTGAAAAACTGTACATTTCTAGTCATCCTACTGCAATCTTATACCAAAAATGGAAATAAGGGCAGCATTAATAGCTAAAAATGTGGGAGAGCGTTGCTATTATGTGATTGTATTGTATTGCAATATGGAGCAATTAAGTGTTGATGTTAAATCAAAAGTAAATCACAAATACTTGAAAATGAAATGATTTAATGACAATAATTCTCTATGGTCACAACTAAATTAATTACAAATAACTGTATAAAATGGTAAAACATGAAATTATAAAAACATATGATATTAATTGTATCCAGCTTAAATATAAAATAAAGTTACCTGAGAGACAGGGCGAGGGAGAGAGAGAGAGAGTGGGAGAGAGACAGAGCAGTAAAAGCGCAGAGCAAGAAAAGAGACAGAGCAAAGTTTACCAACTATTTTGTATCTTTCTTGACCATGTGACCAAAGCCCAAATACTGAGACATACAAACTGCCACAAACTGACTGCCACATTTCAAATGAAAAAGCAACGTTTTCCCATGTCCAAGCTATGACCAAGCCATGAACCTGACATATCTAAATAGCTAAATTAATTGCTATAATTGCTATAATTACTTGCTAGAATTTCCAATGTCTACAAGGAAACCTGTCAATCAAATGACAGGGGTGGCACTATTTTATTGGGCGTGTTTGTATTAGGAAGTGACATCACTCCCAGTCAACGTAGTGTTAATATCAACATACATATGTCTTGCTAATATTTTCAGATTTCTTGAAACATAAAACTACAAACATTGGCTGAAACATTTTTAGTCCACAATGAAAACTGGCAAAAGGGTTATTCAATACTGAAAACAACCTAAATGTGATTAGTATAGTGCTATCATAAGTAAAAATAAGACATTCAAATGCAAAAGGATTTGCCTATGAAGCTATTGACCATTGTAATTTAATAAAACTGAATATTATATGCAATTAAAATTTGTTTTGAATTTATTAACTTGAATATTGAACATCTGAAATATAAGATAACAGAATTTTTTTAAGGTAGGGTTTTTAAAGACATATTAAGGTAGGGTTTTAAAGACATATTTTCAAACTTCAGATTTTTTTTCTGAATTCCTAGACTGCAGATATCCAGTACGTAAAATATACAGTTCCATTTTTTTAAGATAAAGAAATTCAGAACACCTAATTCAATATTCTAAAATTCAAAACCAGAAATTCAGATTGTGAAATTCAGATAGCACAGATAGTAAGTCAACCAACAAGTCAACCAACCAACAACCAACAGGGCAGAGTAGATGATCACCAAAAAGTCAAACAAGCTGCGTGAGATTGCTGGTATGCATACTGCAAGAGTTTATTATAAAAATAAATTCCAAACATTTGTCAAAAGGCAGATAAAATAAAACCCCTGAAAGTATCTAAATTTTAAAAATGTACAAAACTTGCCTACAGGCAAAAATTCTCAGGCACAAAACGTAAAGGAGAAAATCCAGAAAAGGGAAACAAATCAATCACAAGATGATAATGATCAAAAAAACTTCAGAAAAGAATAATTCTTTATAATTAAAACAAACTTATAGCAACCACTTGCTAGAGTCAACAATATTCAAGCAAAGATACAAAGAAATTGGGCCACTTAAATACACAAGGCTAAAACATAATACTGAGTGAACAAGAACAGGAGTTGCAGAAACCGTGGAGCATGGATCTGCGGTGGACCTGGAGCGTGGAACTCAGGCGGATCTGGAGCATGAAGCTGCGGAGGACCTGGAGCATGGAACTCAGGCGGATCTGGGGCATGAAGCTGCGGAGGACCTGGAGCATGGAACTCAGGCGGATCTGGAGCATGAAGCTGCAGAGGACCTGGAGCATGGAACTCAGGCGGATCTGGAGCATGAAGGTGCGGAGGACCTGGCGCATGGAACTCAGGCGGATCTGTACCACGAAGGTGCGGAGGACCTGGAGCATGGAACTCAGGCGGATCTGTGGTGAAGTATGTCTAGGGGTTTAGGTTCAGTAGGCAAAAATGGGTTAAACGCCCACCGTGGTTCTGGAGGCTTTGGTTCAGGACGTACTGGCGGTTCACCGAACCCCAGTGAGTCAGGAGGCTTTGGTTCAGGAGGTACTGGCGGTTCACCGAACACCAGCGGATCAGGAGGCTTTGGTTCAGGAGGTACTGGCGGTTCACCGGACCCCAGCGGATCAGGAGGCTTTGGTTCAGAAGGTACTGGCGGTTCATCGAACCCCAGCGGATCAGAAGGCTTTGGTTCAGAAGGTACTGGTGGTTCACCGAACCCCAGCGG
>CAIGQV010000785.1:436920-448374 GCA_903798115.1 Danio jaintianensis | reverse complement strand
TACTGGCGGTTCACCAAACCCCAGCGAGTCAGGAGGCTTTGGTTCAGGAGGTACTGGCGGTTCACCGAACCCCAGCGGGTCAGGAGGCTTTGGTTCAGGAGGTACTGGCGGTTCACCGAACCCCAGCGGGTTAGGAGGCTTTGGTTCAGAAGGTACTGGCGGTTCACCGAACCCCAGTGGGTCAGAAGGCTTTGGTTCAGGAGGTACTGGCGGTTCTCCGAACCCCAGCGGATCAGGAGGCTTTGGTTTAGAAGGTACTGGCGGTTCATCGAACCCCAGCGGGTCAGGAGACTTTGGTTCAGGAAACACTGGCAGTTCATTGAACCCCAGCGGGTCAGGAGACTTTTCCAGCGGCACTAAGGAGTCACAAACCTCTAACAGTCTTTTGTGGGACTCAGACAACTGCTCCGGCAGCACTGAGAAGTCACACGGCTCTGCCATCCCTTCATGGGACTCAAGTGGCACCTCCGGCTTTTCGTAAAACTCAGACGGCTGCTCCGGCAGCACTGAGAAGTCACACGGCTCTGCCAGCCCTTCATGGGACTCAAGTGGCACCTCTGGCTTTTCGTGGGACTCAGACGGCTGCTCCGGCAGCACTGAGGAGTCACACGACTCTGTCAGCCCTTCATGGGACTCAAGTGGCACCTCCGGCTTTTCGTGGGACTCAGACGGCTGCTCTGGCAGCACTGAGGAGTCACACGGCTCTGCCAGCCCTTCATGGGACTCAAGTGGTGGCTCCGGCCTCTTGTGGGATTCAGACGACTGCTCTGGCAGCACTGGGGAGTCGCACAGCTCTGCCATCCATTCCTGGGACTCGGAGAAAAAAAATCGTGAACTTGACTGTCGAGGATAGGCACGGAGCTTGAGTTTGGCTTTCCTCCTCTTGCTCTCCTGGGGTTCCTCCTCCTCCACAACTGAAATAGCGAAGGGAGAGCCCTACAACAAAAGGGCAAACTCCATGAATTCATATAGACTCCAGTCCTCCTCAAAAGTTGGCATCTTGGAGCAAACTGGGTCTGAAAGTCCTCCTTGAAAAAACATCATCAACAGTAGGTCATCGTAGCTGCTTCTCGGAGCCAAGTTCAAAAACTCCGTCATGTAACGCTCAACAGAGCGATTACCCTGACGCAGTCTAATGATCTCACCATCTGCTGGATCCATAGCAGGCTCAGTCGTTCTGTCACGTTACCGGGAGGTATTGCAGACGGGACAAGAGTAGGATCCATGTGCAATTTAATGGTAAAACATCGTGCAAAAACAGGACATCAGGAAAAACAAAGTAACAAAATAACAAATAACAAAACAATAAACTAAGACCGGGAACTATGACTTAACATGAGCAAAACATACTATTAATACCAACAGAAACAAGACAAAATAATAACAATCAACAACAAACGACTGAGCAAAGACAAGACGGGTGCAGGGTGTATAAATAGTCCAAACAATGAGACGTGATTGGATGCAGCTGCGTGTGTGATGAGTGGAAGTGGAAACCGGGTGTGTGTGGCGGAATGATGGGAATTGTAGTTCGTTATGATATGTAGTTCAACAGCGATCTCTGAAGTCCTTGATCGCTGGTGAACATGACAGAATGTTTCAAATGTCTTCATCTTGAGAATTTGAAACTGTATTTTTTTACAAACTGGATATCTGCAGTCTAGGAATTCAGAACAAACAAAAAAAAAGTTTGAAAATACGTTTATAAAAATCTGCCTTAATAAATTCAGTTGTCTTAAATTTCAGATGTTCAATATTCAAGTTAAGAAATTAAAATTCAAAACAATGTTAATGAGTTTTGGCAGGTTACATGCATGACCAGAGAAAAAAGAAAAATCAAATGTAGCTTTTGTAGTAATATTGTAGTAATATATTGTAATAAAATGTAGTAATATTACTATTTAGATATGTCAGGCTCATAGCTTGTAAAACATGGGAAAACATTTGCATATGGACTTTGCTTTTTCATTTGAAATGTGGCAGTCACTGTGTGTTTGCAAAAGCGGAAATGCAAATGGTAATGCAGAATTTGCAATTGCATTTGGATTATGTCACTATTTATGCCTCCACATATTGAAAACGCAATTAAAAATCTAATTTACAATTGCATTTGAAGGACACCGGTAAACATCTTGTAAGTGTTATTTTATACTAAAACGCATGTTTGTTTGCTTGGATTAATTTGTGCTTGTCGGGAAAATCATTTTGTCAGTAATCTAATTGAAAGTGTTTTGCATTTAAAGGTTTGCATTTATAGATTACTAGCCTTTAAGTATTATTTGTTAAGTGAAAGTATTTTGCATTTAAACTTTACCAGCCTTACAGTACTATTTCTTAAGTGAAACTGTCTTTGCATTTGAAATTACTTGTTGGAAAGAATTATTTCTTAAGGAAAAAGTGTTTTGCATTTAAGTTATTAGTCGGGTGGAATTATTTCTTAAGCGTAAGTGTTGTGCACTTAGGTTAGTTTTTGTTGGAAGGAATTATTAGTTTGCCTACTGTTTTTATTTTTTATTTTTTTTATTTTTTTGCATTTAATCCAAATTGTAGCTGCACTTATTTTAAAATTGAGTTAATAACTGTGAGTCAGAGGTAAGCATTTGTAATTAAGGAACAGTTAGCAGCTCTGGTGTTGATTCGCTGCATCTGCGAGCTGAAGATGTTGTTGGCCAATCAGTGAGCAGTTAAGCACAGCTTTATTCACTGAGCGTGAGTAACTGTATAAATAATTAGATAGTACACTGATGCGGGAGTATCTTATATGTAACAACTTACACACGATCAACATTTCATCATGTACACCCTCATCTGTTTCCAGTGGTCTGTGGAATTGTCAGTCAGCTGTAAACAAAGTAGACTTCATTACAGCTTTTGCAACACAATCTAATCTTCAGATACTGGCCTTGACTGTGACCTGGATTTGTCCCCAGGACTCAGTCACCTGCTCTCTGTAACAATTTTGCCTTCACCTACATTCCCCGCCCCATTTGGAGGAGAGGAGATACTGGAGGAGATACTGGCTTTCTCATTTCTAATGGCTTTCTCATTTCTTCTGACTTTACCAGTAATTTCACTTTTGAATACCATGCAGTCTCCATCACTTCTCTAGTTAAATTTCACATTTTGGTCATTTGCCATCCTCCTGGTCAGTTGGGTGCATTTACTGAAGAATTGGATGGGCTGCTGTTCTTGTTTATTTATTTTTACTTTATTTATAGACTGTGATTGTATGGGGCATTGTTAATTTTTATAAACTCTCTTCTGACAGCTCCCACTTAGTGAGGCTGGCCCATACTGTGGTATGTTGACTTTATTCACAGAACTAAATTACCTATGGAACCATTTGTTCTCATTCAGTCCACCTTTTTGTTTCTTCTAAAAAAACAAATTCTAGCCATCTGTGAACTGAAAATATTAACTTTTATACTTTCTTCTATTGCAACAATTTTGAGTTACAAAATCAACCAATTAACTATAACTTATATTGTAACATTTCAGTGCCAGCTGTATTTTGTTATGAGCTAAATACACAATGTAATATTCAACTGACAATTGACCAGTCAGAATGGTGTGTTCACAGCTATGAAATATAAGCACATATGTTACAGTAATAAACTCATGGAATGTGTGCAATGTCATTCACACTAATAATGGGATGATTCATAAATGATGGACCTGATTATCAACAGCAGTTGGTAGAGTCAATGACTCAGATCTGAGCTTTGGAAAAAAAAACAGAAATGTAACAGTATTCTTAACATTTAAGCTATTAATAAGATAAATATACATAAAATAAACATTAAAAAATAAGAAAAAGATTATTAATTAATAACATTTACAATGGATAATTAAACTTCAACAGTGACATTTATGCAAAACTACGAATGGCCACAATGGGAAGTGATGAGAAAACGGTGTCAGAAGCAGAAGTGGACAGTTACAGTATATGAGACACAATCCACCCTGTTTGGATATGAATTAACCAAATTGAGCATTCCTAGTTGGCACAAAACATTGGTTAGTTTGGACTAAAAGAAACCGACTGCACTAATGAGCCAATATTTTTATGCAATTCACATATACATTTGTTTGTTATAAATACTGAAATGAAGGGATTCGTGGATGAATTGTTTGGAGTGAGATGGTTTCTTAATTGAAGAGAGGCACTCAGGATATTTGGTTGTGATTTTGATTTACTGAAGGACTTGGTAGGTATACAAATGGGATATATGTGTGGTTTCTGAAACAAATAAACAGTAAGAAATAACGAATACATCTCAATAGATAACATCAGTGCAATTCTCTGAATGACCACAAGCACATGAATGCTGCATGATGGCAGCTTAATTGCCTGGACATGTGCAATGTGAATGATCACCGCATGTACACGAGCATCGTCTCATTACGCGCACATACGTGATATACCATTGTTATGTTGCCAAATGAACACGTAGATAAACCACTGAAGAAGACCAGAACCAGGAAACTCTTAGAAATACTTTCTAACATTTTAAACCATTTGTATACCTCTTTTTAACCCATTTAACTTATTTATTAAATTATTAATTGCCTTAAGGGCAACACAACCATAAATATACAGTAGTAACATACTACAACATATGAACATATAACAACAACTTGTACTTAAACACATGATAATTCCCTAAATTGAGCAGATAATACAAGCAGTATGGTGCAAACAAGCTACTACACTTAGTAGAAGAATTACAGCTGATCTTCAGCAATAACAGTTATATAAACAGTGATTACTTACTTTAATGCACGCACACTGTAACGGTATACCACAATGCAATTTGCATCATGGGCAGGGCTTCTGTCTTCCCGGTGACTCTAGCGTTGTTGCTAAATTGCTAACATGGATTTTATTAAGATAGTAGCTGGGCACTACATCATAATCACGCCCCTACAAGAAAAAGCTCCTGATGGGTTAAAGTGGCGCGAATGTCCGATGTCAGATTTTTCAACTTGAGCCATTCACACACAGTGTTGCCAGATTGGACGTTTTGAATTTGATTGTGGGGGTAAAAAATGGCTTTGGTGGGTTGACAAAATTTGGGCGGTTTTGAAATGTAAATTTTATATGCAACTTATTCAACAAAACATAACTGTGTGCTCCTACTCCATTCAGTTAGTAGTGACCAGTGCGTATTGCTCACAGTGGTTTATAACACTTCTATCGATCATTTTTTCTGCAATTGACAGCAAGAACAAACATAGAAGCATTGTCTAATTGACAAGCAGCATCTAATTATGTTCAAAAGAATTTAAAACGCCAATTGAGATGAATTTATACCCCATTTCGAAAGTAAAACATACTCTAATAGGTAGTGTAATCTACACAACAATAAGTGCAGTGTATGGGTGAGAGGGGGCAGTGTTTCGATGTGATCTGGTTATGTTGTGGTTCTGTGACTGCTGGTGTTGGTTGCTATATGGTTAAAAATTATGACAGTTAAAGTAACTAGGTTAATTTCGATTTAAATAAATTTAATTAAATATTAAATATAATATTTTGGGCGTTTTTTTGTGTGTTTGGGCGGGTTTTGGACAGCTTTTGGGCTGGAAAAAGTTGGCTGTATCTGGCAACACTGTTCACGCATTTAGCACGTCAAACTCTCAAAACGATCAACTCGCACTGCTTCATTCATGCTAATCGTGTCATCTGCTCCGCCTCATTCGCACGAATCGTGCCGCAGGATGTCTATTCGCGTCTTTGCACTGACTTAACATGTAAATCACTCCCGCTTGACGCTTCATCTGCATCTGGTGTGAACGCGGCATTAGACATTAGCGGTCTTTTTGCACAAATACATTCCCTCTAGTGGTGAAGATTACAGTATATACTGTGCCTTTAAATTGTTAATCTTCTGATTATGAACAATGTGTATGTTGTGATCACTGGCGATATAGCCCTCGCGGATCGCTGGAGAATACTCCCTGTCATTCACACAAACTACATATCCTATCATGCCCCGCAGTTTCAGTTTACCTCTTGATTACACACACAGCTGAAGCTGATCAGAACTGATTACTTGGACTATGTTTTCCAGATTGTCTAGCCATGTTTTGACCATTGTTTGTTTATATGTTTATGTTTATTTTGTTTGTTTTACAACCTTTCTCCTGCTACATTGACTGCTCTCTTTGGATTATCAACATGCAACCCTCTGTCCCTGTTTGAACATTGCCTGCCTGACCACTCAAATAAATGTTTGGATTCAACCCTTATTGTCAACTGCATCATTACAGAAGACTCAGCCACAAAATGGATCCAGCAGTATTATTAGTCTATCTGCGACAAGGTAATCGCTCCCTCGAGAACCACATTCAAGATTTTTTGGACATTGCTAACACCACCAATTTACCAGACTGTGTACTCATTGACTTTTTTTTTAATTTATTGATTAAATGAACAGTTAAAGTGCATGCTCACCCCTGTTGATTCTTGAGGGACACTTGCTGGGGCTTTCTGCTCAACATTTATACTGGGATCGCCTATGCTCCTGTAATGCATTACAATCTAAAGTCACTTAAAAAGTAGCTAAATTTGTTACTTAGTTAATTTTTAAGGAAATAATGTAAAAGTATGCATTATTTATTTATTTATTTATACACATTTTTGTATAAGCTTATTTAGAAGCATCACATACCATTGCACATTCGACAGAATGTGGAAGCTGAGTTACAACAACTGGTAAACAATGGAATCATAGAAATGGTAACAGGTCCAACGCCATGGGTTTCCCCAATTGTGACTCCACTCAAACCAAAAGATCCTGATAAAGTCAGGATTTGTGTTGACATGCGCCAGGCTAATATAGCCATACAACATGAGCGTCACATAACACCCACCATTGATGATGTCATATAAGAGCTAAATGGTGCAAAAGTGTTCTCAAAACTTTATCTTAGAGCTGGTTACCATCAGCTAGAACTTCATTCAAACAGCCGATACATCACAACATTCACCACTCATCTAGGACTAAGGAGATACAAAAGGCTTAATTTTGGCATATTTTCTGCTGCAGAAGTGTTCCAGAATGCCATAGCACAAACACTACAAGGCATAAAAGGTGTAAAAAACCTCAGTGATGACATCATTGTGTATGGTACCTCACAGGGAGCACATGATGATGCGCTCCAAGCTGTTTTTCAGAGACTACAAGACAGTGGTCTTACACTAGATCATGAGAAATGTGAGTTTAACAAGGACAGACTTGAATTTTATGGATTCATTTTCTCTGGCAGCGGCATCTCTTATTGCATATGTCAGTCGCACGCTCAGCAACACTAAAAAAAAACAATACTTGCAAACTTAATTCGAGGCTCTAGTCATTGTATGGACCTGTGAGCATTTTCATTTGTACATTTACGGTCATCCTTTTACTTTAGTGACTAACCACAAGCCCTTAGAACTGATATGCAATAACCCAAGATCAAAGCCACCAGCCAGAATTGAACGGTAGGGCCTCAGACTCCACTCCCACTTTTCGCTGACACATTAAAACAGTACAAAAACGTCAGTTCTGAACTCACTGTGTTACAGAACGATGATCTCATTCTCAGAGGCTCTAGAAAAGTCATACCCTCCACTCTAGAACAAAGAGTCTAACACCTTGCTCTCGAGAGCCATCAAGGTGTCTCTAAAACCAAAAGTCTTCTGAGAGAAAAGGTATGGTTTCTCAACATTGGTCGAAAAGTTGAAGTCATAACTACAAATTGCATTGCTTGCCAAGCGAATACCCCCATCACACATGTCAACCTGCTTTAAATGTCAGAAATGTCAGAAGCACCATGGCATAATCTGAGTGCGGATTTCTATGGGCCGTTATAATCTGGTGAATATCTGCTGGTCATTGTAGATGTCTACAATTCTCCACACTACCTCAGCAACTGCTGTAATACCAGCTATTGATGATGTTATTTTCCATGTTTGGAATTCCAAAAGTGCTTAAAACTGACAATGACCCTCCTTTCAACAGCAGCATGTTCACACAATTTGCTGTCTACATTGGGTTTCACCATAAGAAAAAAACACCCCTTTGGCCACAAGCTAATGCTACAGCAGAGAGATTTATACGTACTTTAGGGAAACCCATTTGAATTACACACACCCAAGGTCTCCCTTGGAAACAGTTAAATGTTTTCTTTTGTGAGTATCCACACCTCATGACAGGGACTTCTCCGGCTGAATTGATCTTTCAAAGGAAGATGCACACAAAATAATTCCCATACCTACTCCAAGTATCATCAGTGCCGATGATGTTGTCCGCAAAAAAGACAAAAGCGCAAAGGATAAGATGAAAGCCCTCGAATACTCACCGTCACCAGAGTCAAAGGCACTATGGTAACTGCAGAACGACAAGGACGCTCCATTACAAGGAACTGTTCTTTCCTTAAAAGACTCAACCAGGAGACGCCTGAGCTTTTGCTTGAACAGGGATATGGAGATGAGACAGAAGAAAATATCACACACAGTCCTTCAGAAATATTCTTTCAGGCACAACTGTAGGCCTCCTGCCTACCTCTCCAATTATGTTTAGGACGACAGCATAGCGTAACTAAAAGAAAATTAAAAATTGCACAAAGTTGTGCAATGCAAATGCAACAGACTGTTCATGGGCTGAGAATTTTATTTGTTACAGAGTTTTCTATGATTGGCAACAGGTAATACATTAACAGTTTGTTGCAAAGTTATTGTTGTATACTAAAAAGTTTGTAAAAAAAAAAAAAAAAAAAAAAGCGAGAGAGAGAGAGTGATGTAACATGCATTTTGATGTGACCTGTAAAGTGAGTTAACGTTACATGCAGGTGGCGCATGTGAGAGAACACAAGTGTGAGTCAAAATAAAAAGAGCTATGTTTTCTCCAGCATACAAGTCTACTGTCATCATTATAAAGAAAACAACAGAAACATAAACATCACAATTTGCTAGTCTTTGGAATGCAAATTAAGATATTTCAGTTTAAATCTGAGAGCTTCTCCATTCTGCATAGACAGCAAGATTCCCGGTAACACTTTATAATAACCGCACACAATGAATCATTTATTAAGCATTAGCCAATAGAGAATTCAAATTAGATTAATACATTAATATTACAGGCATGTAGTAATAGTTATTTTGTATGGTAATAAATGCTTTATTAACTCAACTTCATGCAGTTTTGTGACGTAATCTAGTGATTACTATTTATGCTTTGTAAATTACTTATAAATGTTAATTTGAATAGTTTATTAATCATTTACTTACTCGATCTGAATGATCTTAAAGACTACCAACTACTCCTGAATAACTGGTTTGTAAATAATGTAACTTAATTTTGTAATGCAAAATGAATCATTAACAAAATATGAAAATATAATAATCAAGCAAATTATAAATGCAAATAAGAAATATAAATTATAAATGACATAATTACAAATAAGGTCATGATATAGACATACAAGTTTCAAAGCAAATTACATTAAACTATATTTTTGTTTACCATAAATGATATGCTTTGACCATAAATAAATCTAAAGTATTGCATAAACAAATTTTACTAATTGCAATTTAACAAGTTCAATCTTTAATAGGCCTACAATTGGATTTGATTGGAAATAATATGCAGTTAAACAGGGGGAAACAAATTAGTTTTTTTCCCTATAAGTATACTTCTTTTTTCAAAAGGATATATTAATGTCACTTTAATGGGGAAACACTGCATAGGAAACGAGGCCCAGGTGTAAAACTTTTTTTGGTGCACATTTAAATTGATGTCATTATCAGAAAGTGTGTATTGCATACAAACATGCTTCTCTTTTATTGGCCAGAGGGCTGACATCATCACCGTCCTCAGCTCCTCCCTAATCTATCCTGCATCAGCACCATCACTCGCATTCGTACAGCATCAGCATCCAGAAGACCAGCTAAACACCAGAGGCTTTAAGCTTCGAAATGGAGAGCTTGCTGGACAACCCAATGAAAGCCGTGCTTTATCTCAAAGAACTCACCACTATTGTACAAAACCAGCAGAGTCTGATTCAAACCCAGCGGCAGCGGATCGACGAGCTCGAGAGGAAGGTTGAGGATCTGATAGGCGAGAACCGTCAGCTGAGAGATCCGCATCAGCACCAACACCATCATCCGCACCACCACCACCCATCCCCGCGTACTAGCAGCCCGCAGCCGGCCGGTCACCCGCACCAGCATTCGGGAACTCACGGTCAAACCCAGCCGCAACAGCAGCATCTTCTGTCCAAACAGCCGCAGCCTCCGCCAGCAGCACCCATTCATCACCCGCAGCATCTGCAGCTGGTGCCTACATCTCCACCGACTCTAAAAGCGAGCCAGTCCAGCCCTGAGTCAGCAGACGACGACAAGAGAAGCCCATCCTGCAAGTCTCTGGTTCCGCAAACGCCATCGACGCTGTGCCGGTCCGTCGGACTCGTCAGGAAACCGGAGTAAGTAAAAAATCACAGCGAGAAACGCAGGGTGCCTCGCACACTGTTACCCTCCGATCATGCGACATTTGGTTCATATCAGTGTCAGGAACGATACATTTTATACATAAAGACTCACAGTTAAATGCAAATAATATTATTATTTAATGAATATTATTTAAGTCACGTGTAGAATAGAAACCTTTTTACTGATACACTCTAAATGATGATGATGGTGACGACGACATCGACGACGACGACGATGACGATGATGATGGTGATGATGATGATGATGATAATAATAATAATAATAATAATAATAATAATAATAATATATGGGCGGCGCGGTGGTGCAGTGGGTAGCGCTGTCGCCTCACAGCAAGAAGGTCGCTGCTTCGAGCCTCGGCTGGTTCAGTTGGCATTTGAGTTTGCATATTCTCCCCGTGTTCGCGTGGGTTTCCTCCGGGTGCTCCGGTTTCCCCCACAAGTCCAAAGACATGCGCTATAGGTGAATTGAGTAGGCTAAAATGTCCGTAGTGTATGTGTGTGAATGGGAGTGTATGGGTTTCCCAGTGATGGGTTGCAGCTGGAAGGGCATCCGCTGCGTAGAACATGTGCTGGATAAGTTGGTGGTTCGTTCCGCTGTGGCGACCTCAGATAAATAAAGGGACTAAGCCGAAAAGAAAATGAATGAATGAATGAATGAATAATAATATACAACAATAATAATTTATGTAACACATTTAAAATTCCAATCCTGTCCATACTGCTTAAGAAGTCAGCATAAAAATACATGAATATAAAAAAAAACACGTTAGTGTGTTAGTGTTACAGTACATATTAAGCAAAAGAGACAGAATGTAAATTAAGTAAATTAATTCAAAAATATTTTAAGGCCGCTGAGTCAACCTAAAACATATGGTCACACATTAATGCATAAAATATATGAATACAATTAACATTAATCTATCTATCTATCTATCTATCTATCTATCTATCTATCTATCTATC
>CAIGQV010000785.1:408713-425991 GCA_903798115.1 Danio jaintianensis | reverse complement strand
CGCGCTGTCTGAGTTTCACAAGCGTGCCTGCTCGCTTCCCTCGTCTGTGCGCCCGAGCGTTTGAGCAGCACCGCGGCTCCGCCGACTACAATGTCCAACAAAACAACACATAAATCCAAGTCTGGAAAAACATTTGGTGGTGTATGTGTCCGAATGTCCAACAATTAGTCTCTGGTGAAACTAATTGTAGGAATGTGACTCAAGACGGGACAAACTAACAAAAGCACAAAAACAACTACAGAGCACGACACGGAGGCGGCCATCTTCGTCGGCGCCATCTTGTTCATTTATGCTTCTGCTGTTGATGCAGTGGTTGGAAGAAGCTGGATCTTCCTGCAGGTCTCGATGCATAGAACAAGCAGACGTAGGTCTCTTTAGCTTTGAGCTTCAAAAAGAAGAAATCTGAAGATTCTAGAACACGCAGAGCTGGAGATTTCTGGAGGTGGTGGTTCTGATGTCGGGGACACGCTGACGTCTTTATCCTTGAAGGTATAGGTTCTGGAAATCTGGGAATGCAGATTTGTGGAGGTGGTAACGCTGAAGCGATGGTTTTAGACGCCTTGGAAAAAGCACTGTGAATCACCATGTCCAATCACCATGAAAATCCTTGCTGGAACACGCAGCAAAGTAATGAAGTCTTTGAGACTTCTGAAGAGCAATGAACGTGAGCCTGGAACGTGCAGAAAATCCTTTTGTTTTGTCTTGCAGACATTCAGTGGTGTAACACTTGCATTGAAAACCACAGAAATTGTGTACCACTACTACCACCCACCGTGTATCCCTAGCACACATTTAGAGAATGTTTTATCCTTTCTCTGGAAGGTGGGGATTGAAAAGATGGTGCCTTTCATATCCAACATTATGATTGGATGATCCTGTGAGGTGGTCACTGGAGAGTGTCATCCATAGTGTGACCGTCATTTGCATAGGTATAGTACAGTTAAACTGTTTTTATATTTAAGAGTCTTAAATATTTCCCTATGCATAATTCACTTTCCAAACCACTTCTAGTTTACCCAAGGCATTGTTCTGAATATATAAAGTCTAAACATCACTAGGCGACGCGGTGGCGCAGTGGGTAGCACGTTCGCCTCACAGCAAGAAGGTCGCTGGTTCGAGCCTCGGCTGGGTCAGTTGGCATTTCTGTGTGGAGTTTGCATGTTCTCCCCGTGTTCGCGTGGGTTTCCTCCGGGTGCTCCAGTTTCCCCCACAAGTCCAAAGACATGCGGTATAGGTGAATTGGGTAAGCTAAAATTGTCCGTAGTGTATGAGTGTGTATGAATGTTTCCCAGTGATGGGTTGCAGCTAGAAGGGCATCCGCTGCGTAAAACATATGCTGGATAAGTTGGCGGTTCATCCCGCTGTGGCGACCCCAGATTAATAAAGGGACTAAGCCGAAAAGAAAATGAATGAATGAATGAATAAACATCACTATGTAATGTTGATCTTTACCTAAGCATTCATATATAAACATTAATAAGCAAAGTTTCATACGCTGGAGTCTCTCAAAAAGTGCATATTAAATATATACATGATTATTTGAATCTAAAGGTATGTGAATTAAATATTCCAATTTGTGTCCACTTTGTTAGATGGGAATATTGTAATCCATGTGTCTCTTTGTGTCTGAGACCATGTAGATTAGAAGGAAAATGTTGAAGTCAAGAACCCGTTTTGCATGTTTTGGCCTCTTAACACCTTTGTCCTTCAGAAGAACAAGGACAGATGGTTCTTCATCATCTCCATTGCCACTCATAATGATAAGCTTAAACAAAAAGGCCTGGGTTTAAGTGTTACTTTAACTGGCTGCAGCATTTGTTCATATTGGAAATGAATTTCCACAACTGAATTTTCACAAGTTCCTGACTTTACCGCTGATCACTACAAGACACAGTGGTTCATAGGATGCACATGTCTGTGTGTCTGTTTGTTGGTGTGTTGACAAACCACTTTTTTTTTGTTGAAGAGGGCCACCCCTTCACTGCTGTGAACCTTTCCTGCATTTTGACAGAGTTATTGAATGGATTTGACATATTCTCAAAACATTGCTCTGTATTGGAGATACAGTTTTTATAGGTTTGTTTGCATGTAAGTGTGTGTCTGTGTGTACAGTATGTGGGTGTGTCAATATCCCACTCTTTTTGTTGAAATGGGCCACCTCTTCACTGCTGTATACTTTTTTCAGCATTGTGGCTGATTTGTAGATTGTACACACAAAAATTATCAGATATTAATTTTTCGGTCAGAAGTGACCAAGGAGACGCGGGTTAAAACATAAGTAATACTGAACTGGACACTACAGTAATACTTGTGCTTTAGTGTTCTAGTCAACACATTCAATTCAATTCAATTCATCTTTATTTCTATAGCGCTTTTACAGTGTAGATTGTGTCAAAGCAGCTTCACATAGAAGAGTGCAGTGAATTGAAACAGTGTCAGTCCAGTTTTAAGTTTAAGTTCAGTTTAGTTCAGTTCAGTGTGGTTTAATTTTCACTGCTTAAAGTCCAAACACTGAAGAACAAATCCATCGTTGCGCAGCTCTACAGGTCCCGGAACCATGCAAGCCAGTGGCGACAGCGGCGAGGAACGAACTTCACCAATTTGCGAAAGTGAAGGAAAAAAAACCTTGAGAGAAATCAGGCTCAGTTGGGCACGACCATTTCTCCTATGGCCAAACGTCTTGTGCAGAGCTGCAGTCTAGGCGCCGGAGGCTGGAGAACGCTGGACGTCCATCTTGGAGAAGCTGCAGATGGGAGAGGTCCCCGGCTGGTGTACAGGCTGGCCCTTCAGAATAATGTGATGACTCATCTGTCACTGGGGTCTTACAGGAATCAGACTCATGCTCTCCACTCCTCCATGACCACCACAGCAGCTGCTCAGAATATGGCCTGGTCCAGAATTATGGAAACCTCTGGAATAAAAAAAAAAAGACTCACATAAGCGCAGATGCTGTTCAAATTATAATGTCTTTTGGGAAGTGTTCCCGGCTCCGGTTGCCCTAAATAATGCAGACTAACAATCCTTTTAAGGATTTGTATTTCAAAAGCATTTATGTTTTATGTGTATGCTAAACACATCAATCTAAGTGTATTTTTTAAATACTTTGCATGACAATAGATTGTTAAAATCTATTTAAAAAGACACGTTTAGCACACAGGTTTAGCTTTGCACTGTTTTTGCACGGCAACTATGACAGGATACACGTTAATATACACTGCCGTATGGATATCCGTTATGTTAATGTGTAAAATAAACCTGATGTAAGTCCACAAACCAGGATTGAAGCATCTTTTTTTATAATTCTACTGACACTATGTGGCTGTGCTGATAAATTACATAGCGATTTACTGTCTTTTCTTTATTACAAACATGCACTGTTTTAAAAAAATTTAAGCCAAACGTATTCTAGTAAGACAACAGTGATAATGATCAAACACTCCTGAACCAGCTAATCAAGCTTTTACTAGATATACTAGATATACTTCTTGGCAGGTGTGTTTAAGCAAGTTGGAGGTAAACTCAGCAGGACACTGGCCCTCCAGGACCGAGTTTGGACACCCCTGGTAGTCTATAGTCTTTGGTATAGTCCAGCTACCATGTATTTGGGACTTTTATTTTGAAAACGCGAGCCCCAAATTGTTTACTGTGCGTTACTGAGCAACAACAGCACGAGGCATGTTCAAACTGGCCTCAGGACCAAAATGCAAGATTTACAGATTACACGTTTATTCAGCTCCACTCCGAAGAGGCATACGGTATGTTTAGTTATGTCTTTTGTTAATTTATTATGTTTATTGTGAAATTTGATGCATATGTTTCAGCAAACACGTGTAGACTGCAGAATGGTGTCAAATCACTCAGCTCATCTGTCATCTGTTCATGCAGAGGTTGATATTAATTCCTGTCTGTGTTTTCTTTGACTATAGTTATTATAAAATACAACGCGATACATCTCTATCACTCTCTTTTGTCAAGTTTAATTACAACTTAAACTTTATTCATAACAGGTCTGGTGAGCAAAATAGGTGAACGTTACTCAGATTGGGTTTATATTTGTCCGTGGTCAGCAGCATATATCATGCTTTTTAATTGTAAAATTTTTTATTAACAACATTTTACATATAACAAACAGTTATACATAATAAACAATTACACCAGAGGGGCTACATACAGGTATATGTTTGCATGAAAATGTCAAAGCGTTTACAGACTTTCATTGTTTTAATCGCCTTTTTTCATAGAAAATCGAATAGTATCAACATAATGCTCCATTTCTTTCTTAAAAGAAAGAAAACAGGTTACTTTGAGAACTTACACTTATGAATATAAAATTTTGCACTTAGAAAAGATTAATCATGTAAACATGAAACTGCTTTTCTTTGCTTTTCTCCAAAACACCAAACGATATAGACTTCCAAAACAAAACAAAGTGACTATCAATATTTTGTACAATAAAATCGCATACATTTTGCCAAAATTGTTTAACAAAAAGACAATGCCAAAAACAAATGTATCACAGTTTCAGGGCAACTGGCACAAAAAGAGCAATTAAAGTCAATGTCATATTTAAATTTTATCAAATAATTTTTGGCTGGGTAAATCCTGTGTATAATTTTAAATGATACTTCCTTTACCTTATTTGTAAGTAAATATTGATTAGGAGTTAAGCATACCTTTTTCAAATCAATATTGTCTGTCAGGCGAGTCCAGTGTGAATAAACATGAGGCAAAACCACAATGTCTTGTTGAAATAAAGCTCTTATTGCATGGTTGTGTGATTTAACAGAATTTTAACAGCAATTTTTATCTCTCTATCAACAGTCGTAATACCTTTCATTGGGCTTGAGTTAATATAAGAGGAAAGAAGCTGACTTACTAACAAGAAGAGGTATGGAGATATTGGGGATCCCTGTCTAATTCCTCTAGAAATCTCAAATCTAGGGGAGGTAGATAACTTTATAGAGCAATTACCATTTTTATAAGGGGTTTTAATCGCTGTAGAAAAAACAACAACTAATTTCTTTAAAGTATCAATGATAAATTGATGTTCTACTGAATCAAATGCATTACACTAGAGGTGCTCCGATCAGGATTTTTGGGGCCGATCACCGATCACTTGAAGCCATATCGACCGATACCGATTACAGGGTCTAATTGAAGCCTTTTATTAATCATGTTTTTATAAATGTATATTACAAATATTATATTAATTCATTAATTTTCTTTTTGGCTTAGTCCCTTTATTCATCTGGGGTCGCCACAGCGGAATGAACCGCCAACTTATCCAGCATACGTTTTACGCAGCGGATGTCCTTCCAGCTGCAACCCATCACCTGGAAACATCCATACACACGCATTCACACACATACACTATGGACGATTTAGCTTACCCAATTCACCTATACAAAATGTCTTTGGACTTGTGGGGGAAACCGGAGCACCCGGAGGAAACCCACACAAACACGGGGAGAACATGCAAACTCCACACAGAAATGCCAACTGACCCGGCCAAGGCTCGAATCGGCGACCTTCTTGCTGTACAATAAATTGCTTTACAATTTAAATATGTTTGGGGTTTTTATGCTGCTAAAAGGAACATTTGCTATTTACACAATGTAAAGTGTAAAGACTAACTTATATGAGTGTAGCCTACACCATAGCTCTCTGGCCCAAGTGCATTGTCGCTTAGCAACCACAAACGCTAAAAGAGCGGAAGTTCGCGAGTAAATTGAACTTGAAAAAAAATTGAAAGAAAAGAAGCGGCGCTCATTATGTTTTCAACACAGTTTTGGATGAGATGTGTGAATGACCCTAACTGCGTGGCGCGAGCACAAATTATAATTAAAAAATCTTCAGCGTGACGTGGCGCCGCCTGTTGAGTAGCCCTACTTATGGATGGTATTATGCGATGGCAGCTGTTGCGTGAGTTCTTCAAACGGGGCAAGTAAATAAATCATATTTTCCACTAATATCCACAGGGCACAGGCTACCGGTGAGCATCCGGGGCAAGTCATAGTCAGTTGCATAAGCACAGAGAGCACGTTTCACACACCCTGTTCTTGCACCATGTAAAAATACATTTTATCGCAAGTTTTACATCATCTGATCGGCCCTTCTGGATTGGCCTTCGTGGAGACCGCTGATCAAACTCCCCCAAGCGATTATCGGCCGATTGTGATCGGTGACCGATCGATCGGAGCACCCTTACTTTACACAAGTTTAAAAATAATATAAAACTATTATCATTAATCAACTCTTAATAGTCCAAAATATCCAAAACTGATCTTATATTGTTTGTTATATGCCGATTTTTCATAAGTCCTGATTGTGATTCATCAGTTACTGAATCTAAAATTATTTTCAATCTTCTAGCTAAAACTAATTTATAGTCATTATTTAATAAGCAAATAGGGCGCCAGTTATCGATATACTGTTTATCTTTTTTTTAAGTTTAGGTAGCAATACAATAAGGTCTTGTGTTAAAGTGGGAGGAAGACATTGTTTATCAATACTTTAAACAAAAAACTTCTGAAAGGAAGGGAGCCAATTCCTTGGAAAATAATTTATAAAATTCTGATGTCAATTCATCAGTACCTGGTGATTTGGAATTTTTCAAATGATTAATTGCATTCATAAGCTCGCAAATTGTAACAGGTCTATCACAAAGCTCCTTTTCAGTTCTATTAATAGGTTTAACCTGCAATGAATAATAAAAAAAAAAACATTGGCTGACATCTGAGAGTAATTTGAGGTATACAAATTTTTATAAAATTCACTACAATATTAAGAAATTAACTTATGATCATCTGTTATAACCCCATTAATATTTAATTTATTAATGGTATTACAAATAAAATTCCGCTTTTCTAAATAAAACAAATTACGTGAATTTTGTTCCCATACCTCAAGCCATTTTTTCCTGGAACGAATAAAAACACCTTCAGCTTTTTTCTTATATATATCATCTAGCTTACATGACAACTCTTCTAACTTTTCATCCTCTAACAGAGACTCTGAGTGTAAATTTGATATTTTTGTTATTATACTAATCTCTTCAGCTCGTTTACTTTTGGCCATAAAGGAACCATATTTTCTCATATATTTGCCAATTTCAAATTTTAATAGTTCCCAATTTTTTCCAAAGGCATTTCCCTTTTTAGCTTTAGACCAGAAATTAGATATTAAATCTTTAACTTTCTTTTGGACCTCATTATGCAGTAAGAGAGAATTATTAAGTTTCCAATATGAAATATTTGCATTATAGTTTTTGGAGTGAAGGTTTACATTTATATAAATGGATTTATGATCTGTTAAAGGAATAGGTGAAATATGTACTCCATCTTTGTCAAAACTTTCAGAAATTAACCAATAGTCTGTTCTGGATAAATTAGATCCTGACTTATTACTCCATGTCTATGTCATTTTGGTGTTTAACTCTCCAAATATCTTATAAGATTATAAGATTATACATTTCCATAAAATGTTTGAGGTTGACATTTGTTGAATGTGATCAACTTGGTGACCATTTATCTACAACACAATCCTGAATAATATTAAAATCCCCTCCCGTTATTATATGAGCATTTGGATATTTATCCAACCAACCTTTTAAGGGGTTCCCTATAACTTCTAAAAGATTATCATTTTCTATTTTCCTATTATACCCGTAAACATTAGCAGTAATAATAAACATATCATTACAATTGAGTAACATACAAACAAAATGACCTTCAGGATCACTTATACATAGCACAACTTTACCATGAAATCTGTTCCTAAGTGTAATTACCCCAGCTGAATGTTCAGAACCATGGGAGAACCATATTGAATTACCCCACTGAGCATTCCAAAATTTGCAGTCATCATTTACTAAATGAGCTATAACAGAAATCAGATTGTTTTGTATGTTTAGCGAATAAAAATAATGCTTTTCTTTTGATACTATTACAGAGCCCCCTAGTGTTAAAAGAAAAGAAAAAAAATAGGTAAATTTAACAGATCAACAGAACTTAGTTGAAAAATAATATGAAGTAAACTTTTATGCTGCGTTCACACCAAACGCGGAAGAAGTGTCAAGCGCGAGTGATTTACGTTAAGTCAATGCAAAGACGCGAATAGACTTCCTGCGACAAAATATGCGCGAATGAGGCGCCACGAGTTGAGCGTTTTGCGCGAATGACGCACTTAACGCGCAAATCACTCAAGTTGAAAAATCTGAACTTCAGCGGACATTCGTGCTGCGTTAACCAATCGGTAGCTTGCTCTTGTAGGGGCGTGATTATGACGTAGCGCCTGTTGTTGGTGTCCCGGGGGGAAAATGCCATTTAGCAACGAAGCTAGAGTCACTGGGCAGACAGAAGCCCTGCCCATGATGCGGATCCGCGTCTATTGTGAAGTGAATTTGACATGCAAATGAAGCGAGTACACTCAAAAGGTTCACACGTCTATTTACACGCAAATAGCATGGTTTGTTTGCACGTTCCGCATCTGGTGTGAACACAGCTTTAGATGAGTAACGTTATAGAAACTAAAAACGCAAGTTAAGCTAAGATCAGCACCTTTGGAAATATTTACAACAACAAAAAAAAGAAAAAACATTATCCATAATCAATAACTTTTCGAATGCCAATATTCTCTTGAAAGATAAGAAGAGGTTTCTGCTGGAAGCAATATTATTATAACGGAACAACATCAATTTTCAAGTGAATCATAACATGCTTCTTTTTTCATGTTTCTTTTACAATTCCAACCTCCACTCCTTCAATAAGCGCTTGGCCTCCAACAAAGTATGCTGATTTACATTCTTCTCGTGCCTTTTTAATCAAAGGCCATAGTTTCTGCCTTGAATCTCTGTCCTGCTTCGTTAAATCTTCGTTGAACCGCCAGCCGTGATCTCAAAGAAACGGACAGTTTTTCGCAGCTTTCCACACTGCTTCTCTGTATCTCCTCACCACGAAGCGAATGATAACAGCTCGAGGTCTCGAATCATTTAAACGCTTGGAACCCAATCGGTGCACTAAATCAATTGCAGCTGGCAACTGCTCTCTTTCTTGCGGTAACACTTCTTGACAGATACGGATCACCTCGCGAATATTCTCCTTTGTCGCTTCTGGGATGCCGTGCACTTTCATATTCCATCTCCTGCTGTAATGCTCCATGTCTGCTATACGGTTCGTGCAGGTCAGTGTAGATTGTTCACTTATCTCTACACTTCTTTCGAGCGTTGGTTTCTTGGCAGTTGGAGGTTTGCTGGGTGTTACGGGAAGTGATGGAAATTCTACTTCATTTTCAAAATCATGAATCATCCCATTTTCATAATCGTGATCACTGTTAGCTACTTTGACAACACTGCTCGCTGCTTTGCTAACAGCACATGGTTATTTTTGTGCAGATTTAGGCATTTTCCTTCAAGGTAAAAATGCTAGAAGTATGCCAATGTAATGTTCACTTTTGCTTGATTCGAAAAATAAAAATAACTTTCAGAAAACAAATTGATTCTAATAAACTAAATTTGATGTTGAGACCTCGAAAGTTCTGTCTATTCACAGCGCCATCTTGGCCCGCCCTCTCAGCATACATCATGCTCTGTGTGTGTTTGTCTCTGCTGCACGTCAGAACTTCGCTCATTAAAATTCACGACAAGAAGCATATATGGTCATTCATGGACCTTCTGATTCTATGCGTATTTTATGGAGTAATAAATGAGCATATAAAACCATTTCTGGAGATTGTTTTTTACTTACATAAGCCATAAACCTACTATATAGATACCAGATAACAATTTAACTTATTAAACCAATATATGGCACCTTTAAAAAAAGAGACTTGCTGTGTTTCTATCACAATTTGACAGTGGGAACACTATACTTACAAACAGTTCTGTTCAAACAGCTTCCAAAATTAGATTTTCATAATAGGTGCCCTTTAAGTCCTAAAGGTGTACACACTTTAGTTGTACTTTAAGTAAAATTTGATTTCATAAATATTATATAATCTGAAAGTAGTTTTAAAATAGATATATTTTAAGGTTTGAAGTACACTAAAACAGCACATTCATTCAATACATTTAAGCACACTTTTTTCATCACTAAAACACTGTCCACTTACATTCATCAAAAAAGGCCAGTCAGTCTATAACATTATTTATCAGTGTAAAAAATCTGTTAATTAAAGTTTTCTTATTTTTTATTTTCTGTTTAATTTTGCTTTCAAATTACATTGTGGGACCTTAATCTCTACACTTACAATCTACACAAAACTTTTGATTGACAACTTTAGGTGAAAATTATCTCTACTGTTTAAAAATTAAATTTATAATCATAAATAAATCATGAGCTAAAGACACTTATAGTTCAGATTTTTTTTTTCATTGTACTGCTGCAGAAATTACACTCTTCACCTAAAAGTTCATACAGATTTTAAAAAGTGCACCGTCACATCCAGATTTTCCTTACTGAATATTTAAAGATGTCCTCAGTTTGTTCTCTTCTTCATATAAGTGGCATCAGAGGGTACAGACTCTGAAATCTGCATTTGAATCAACTATAGACTGGTTCTTGTCTTTTTAATTTCTGTCTACTTAATAGTTTGTTTCAAAGAAGTGTCAAGATGTTTGTCTAATTTGGCTGTGCTGCATAGAACACATGTCTCTGCAGGGAGAGAGGAGAGGTTTCTGGTTCAAATGGGATTGATGTGACGGAAAGACATAAGTTCAGAGGGGTATTGCACAAAAGTAAGATAAGGGATTAAGCTGGGATTTTGAGGCTATCCTGGCTGAATTTAGCCTTGATACAGTTGCATGAAAGCAGGCTAAATTAAGCTGAATTGAGTTATTATAGAGATTTATTCTTTGCTCCAGAGCAGGCTAACGACCAGGCTAAGATTAATCCTAGCGATCTATATGTTATTTTTGTTGTCAATGCTACCAGACACTAATGTGTTTTACAGTCACTCCATGCTCTTGGCTATTTACATATATTTTTCAACTATTAGAATAAAAAATAAGTATGTTTAATTGTATTAGCAATCATTTTATATATGTTCATATATGTATCTATTTCAGATTTAAATATGGGGAGATATAGATGAGAGAGATAAAAAAATATATGAATGATTAAAAAACAAATACATATACAGTGCTCAGCATAAATGACCCTTTTAACAAAAATAATTATTTTTATCTATTTCTCAGTGGAAATTGGAAAAGTTGCTGCTTAAGTTTTTATAATAGCAATTTGCATGTACTCCAGAATGTTATGAAGAGTGATCAGATGAATTGTATAGTCCTTCTTTGCCATGAAAATTAACTTAATCCTGAACCTAAAACTAACTTAACTTAAACCTAATCCTTTCCACTGCATTTCATTGCTGTCATTAAAGGACCTGCTGAGATCATTTTAGTAATCGTCTTGTTAACTCAGGTGAGAATGTTGATGAGCACAAGGCTGGAGATCATTATGTCAGGCTGATTGAGTTGTAATGGCAGACTTGACATGTTAAAAGGAGGGTGATGCTTGAAATCATTGTTCTTCAATTGTTAACCATGGTGAACTGCAAAGAAACGTGTGCGGCCATCATTGCGTTGCATAAAAATGGCTTCACAGGCAAGGATATTGTGGCTACTAAGATTGCACCTAAATCAACAATTTATAGGATCATCAAGAACTTCAAGGAAAGAGGTTCAATTCTTGTTAAGAAGGCTTCAGGGCGTCCAAGAAAGTCCAGCAAGCACCAGGATCGTCTCCTAAAGAGGATTCAGCTGCGGGATCAGAGTGCCACCAGTGCAGAGCTTGCTCAGGAATGGCAGCAGGCAGGTGTGAGCGCATCCTGCACGCACAGTGAGGCAAAGACTTTTGGAAGATGGCCTGGTGTCAAGAAGGGCAGCAAAGAAGCCACTTCTCTCCAAAAAAAACATCAGGGACAGATTGATCTTCTGCAAAAAGTATGGTGAATGGACTGCTTAGGACTGGGGCAAAGTCATATTCTCCGATGAAGCCCCTTTCCGATTGTTTGGGGCATCTGGAAAAAGGCTTGTCCGGAGAAGAAAAGGTGAGCGCTACCATCAGTCCTGTGTTATGCCAACAGTAAAGCATTCTGAGACCATTCATGTTTGGGGTTGCTTCTCATCCAAGGGAGTGGGCTCACTCACAATTTTGCCCAAAAACACAGCCATAAATAAAGAATGGTACCAAAATACCCTCCAACAGCAACTTCTCCCCAGACCTTAATCCCATTGAGAACTTTTGGTCAATCCTCAAGAGGCAGGTGGACAAACAAAAACCCTAATTAATAACCCTAAAACTAATTCTGTCAAACTCCAAGTGATTATGAATGAATGGGTTGCTATCAGTCAGGATTTGGCCCATAAGTTGATTGAGAGCATTCCCAGCTGAATTGCAGAGGTCCTGCAAAAAAAAGGGCCAACACTGCAAATAATGACTCTTTGCATAAATGTCATGTAATTGTCGATAAAAGCCTTTGAAACATATGAAGTGCTTGTAATTATATTTCAGTACATCACAGAAACAACTGAAACAAAGATCTAAAAGCAGTTTAGCAGCAAACTTTGTGAAAACTAATATTTGTGTCATTCTCAAAACTTTTGGCCACGACTGTAGACAATAATTTTTTGTGCTTTTAAACAAAACAGTTTTATTTAACACTTATATTTATTAAAATAAGACTTTGTTCACCTAACATCTTTAGGTATAGAAAGATAATACATTTAAATTTAAACAAGATATTGCAAAAAATAAAAACTGATTGCATTTATAGACGAGGTGATATGAGAAGATTTAATAAAGAATTTTACTTGCTGGAACATTTACATATAACAGTTAATATAATTTATACTCATAGCAGCATCAAAGTAAAAAAAAAATCTATTATTGAGGAAATGAACTGAATTAATAAGTGAAAAAATAAGTGATATTTTCTTTGATAAACAATATCTTATTCCTATTCTAAATTAATTTAAGCAATCATTTTCAAACTCAGAAAGTAGTTCAGTATTGAAAGAGAAACATTTGGACACATGTCCAATACTTTAATAGTCTTAAATCACAACGTGCAATGTTAATATTTTCAGTTGTAAATTTTCCAGAGAAGTTTGCCATCCATTCAAAGGTATACCGAAACTAAAAATACACTGCATTGTGGAAAGGCGAAGCAAAGTGACGTAATTGTGAAAATAGTGTATCGTCCATATAAAACATAAAATTAAAAACAGAGAGTCTCAAAACCCCTTTGTGTAAGGAACTACTTTCTGACACCATGCATTCACATCTGCAGCTGACCGTCTAAACAGCAAACTAAGAACTTCAAAGCAAACTTTGAAGTAGTGTTTGAATTATTCCCTTGTATAATTTAGAGTGTTTTAATGTCTTAAGCCGAGCATACACTGTGTGAATTTGGGTCCAATTTTGAGTTGAATTCTTGTGCGACCTTTTTATGAATCGGGCCGAGCTTTGTTGTGCATAATTTGTCATGCTATGTTCACGCAGTGTACAGGGGGAATGGAGAGGCGATTAACTATCCCGATCTGCAATAATCAGATGATTTGCTGACATGTCAGAAATGTTGCTTGGCCCTTGTGAGGGAATCGCACAGTTGAATCAAAGCTACAAACTGAGTTGAGCTCAATGATTTGTGCCCTCACTGCACCTGTGCAAAAACTGAAACAGACACACACCTTTCCAGGTTCACGGGGGTGAACTGGTGCAATATTAATGAATATATTTCCGAATGCACAGAAACAATTAAAAGTGTATGATATTCTGTTTATCTGTTTATGGGATACAGATCTGATTAGGAAAATAAATAAATAATAATTTCCAGAATTAATGCACACACTTGAGCCATTCCCAAAAGTGAGTGAGCATGTTTGTCTAAAAAGACTGCCACACCAGTAGGGTTGGGTATCGTTTAGGGTTATTTCATGATTATTTCATGATTCCATGTTACATGTTATAGCGTCATTGCATCACCAGGCTATCCATGTTTCCTCCGCAGTTTCATGTAATTTAAATTTAAAATTTTTCAACTTTAACTGCAGTTCGGCAGTTTCACTTTCATTCAGGAACATTTCATTCATGTCCCTATGACAAACTGAGGTATTGAATGAGAATATGATGTAAGGACTGGTGGAAGAGTGTTACCACACGCCAAATGCAAATGAAACCCTCTGCATAGCGTGATGCGGGTGTCTGTGGTCCTTTAAGGTAATCAAAAATCGCTGTTTACATCAGTTGTGTCCAAACTCGGTCCTGAAGGGCCAGTGTCCTGCAAAGTTTAGTTCCAACACCAATCAGACACACCTGGGCTAGCTAATCAAGCTCTTACTAGGTATTCTAGTAACATCCTTGCAGGTGTGTTGAAGCAAGTTTGAGCTAAAATCTGCAGGACACCGGCCCTCCAGGACCGAGTTTGGACACCACTGATTTACATGGTAGACTCTTAATCAGAGTATTGTCTTAATCATATTAAAATCAGAGTATTGGTGTCCATGTAAACGTAGTCACTGAAAGTGCCAGATGATGTCTCAAGCTGTCAAAGACAGTGCATTCCTCTGCCTTTAAGTTGATTCCATGAGCCCTCAAATTTCATAAGTTTGACGTCAGGGTTCAACGCTAAGGATTTTTTCTACTGTGGTTCTACAGTGGTTCTACAGTGGTTCAGATTTTTACTTGCCCTGCCAAAATTTTAAAGTTAACAGCTATTTCTTTACCACATATTTTAAATAATGTGTCAAAAGCCAAACATAATTGTATACATACACTTTTTATTCAGCATAACTTTTCTTTAAATACAACGGACAATTAAAAAAATTACAATTGTCATGTAACTAAATTTATATATATATTTTATAAGCGAAAATGAGCACTTTAATTTTGACACCCACAGACATCGTCTGTCACAAAAGATCACGAAACAAGTCAAATGAATGCAATTGCAAGTGAGTTTATAATAAACAGTGACAATAATACAAGCCGTGAACAGAAGCAGAGAATCCCTCAGGCAGGCCGGTACACATATATCCTGACGAGACAGATAAACAAGGAGTGACACAGAGAAAACGAATAACGAACTGACAGTGGAGAACAGGAATCAAACACTATAAGTAGGGAGGCTAATCGATAGCACCTGGCTGCCGATTAGCCCGCTAGACACGTGACAACAACCAGAGCCATGAGACAAAACGATAACAAGGCAACCGAGTGCAAGTAACTGTCAACCGTGACAGTACCCCCTCTCCTAGGAGCACCTCCTGGTGCTCCCAGCCAAATTTACCTGGCGATTGTAATCATCGATAAGAGTGTGATCCAGTATGTCTCTAGCAGGAACCCAACTTCTCTCCTCAGGACCGTAACCCTCCCAGTCCACCAGGTACTGAAATCCTCGTCCCCTCCGTCTAGAGTCCAGAATGCGCTTAACCGAATAAACAGTCTCCCCATCTACGAGACGCGGCAGGGGGGGGACTGGAGTGGGCGGATTAATGGCCGTATGAAAAACGGGCTTCAATTTAGAAACATGGAAAACGGCATGAATTCTCCTGTACGCGGGAGGAAGTTTGAGGCGGACTGCCACTGGATTAATAATTTTAGTGACAGTAAATGGGCCAATAAATTTGGGAGCAAGTTTATTGCAAACGGAACAGAGAGGAATATTCTTAGATGAAAGCCACACTTTTTGACCGACAACGTAAACGGGAGGCTTGGACCGGTGGCGATCGGCTTTAGCCTTGGTGCGCGCACCCACCTGGAGGAGGGTCTGTCTGGCCCTGCTCCAAGTGCGTCGGCACCTCTGGACAAAGGCGTGGTTGGAGGGAACCGCGACCTCGGATTCCAGGCTGGGAAAAACTGGTGGCTGGTACCCTAAACTACATTCAAACGGAGATAGGCCCGTGGCAGACACTGGTAATGAGTTATGTGCGTACTCAACCCATGAGAGCTGGGATGGATTGGATGGATTCTGAGATACCAGACATCCTGGTTGGCTCTCTCTGTTTGTCCATTACTCTGAGGATGGAAACCAGAAGAAATACTAACAGTGGCCCCCAATAAACGACAAAACTCACTCCAAAATTTAGAGGTAAACTGAGGACCTCTGTCAGACACCACGTCTGTCGGGAGGCCATGAATACGAAAGACGTGATGAATGACAGCAGCCGCTGTCTCTCTGGCTGATGGTAATTTGGGCAGAGGAATAAAATGAGTAGCCTTCGAGAACCGGTCCACCACGGTCAAAATCACCGTATTGCCACCGGACGGCGGGAGTCCAGTGGCAAAATCTAGCGAAATGTGAGACCAGGGTCTCGAAGGTACAGACAGCGGTTGAAGGAGCCCAGTGGGAGGACGATTGGAAGTCTTAGAAACAGCGCAAACAGAGCAAGCCAAAACAAAATCCCGTATATCAAGAGCCATAGCTGGCCACCAGAATCGCTGTTTAACCAGAAATAACGTACGACTCACCCCTGGATGACAAGCCAACCTGGAAGAGTGTCCCCATCGAATGACGTCAGACCGAATCCGTTCCGGCACAAACAAGCGACTCGGTGGGCATCCGGGCGGAGGCATTACCCCATCCAAGGCAGAGCGAACCATAGACTCGATCTCCCATGTTACCGCAGAAATAAAAATTTTCTGTGGAACGATGGGCTCGAGGGTCGAATCACGCTCGGGAATTTCAAAAAGTCGAGACAAAGCGTCAGGCTTGATGTTTTTAGAGCCTGGTCGATACGAAATTGTAAAATCAAAACGTCCGAAAAATAATGCCCACCGAGCCTGCCTAGAACTTAAACGTTTGGCGGATCTGATGTATTCAAGATTCTTATGATCGGTCCAAACGATAAAAGGAACCCCCGAACCTTCTAACCAATGACGCCACTCTTCCAACGCGAGTTTGACAGCCAACAGCTCCCTATTACCAATGTCATAATTCTGTTCGGCGGCGGATAATCTGTGTGAAAAAAACGCGCAAGGGTGTACCTTGCCATCTGAAGAAGAGCGCTGGGACAGGACGGCCACAGGAATTCTTAATTTAAGCTCAAAGTTAGTATCAATGAAATTTCCCTCTGCCCCAGAATCCACCAGTGCATGACAACTCCGTGTCTCCTTACCCCAACCCAAAGTGACCGGAAGTGAAGTAGAAGCTTCAGAGGATTCCTTAACATTTACCCCACCTAACCTCTTACCTACTGACGGGAGGATCCTTTTAAAAGGGCATGTAGCCACGAAGTGTCCTGCTCCTCCACAGTAAAAACAAAGATTCTCTGTTCGTC
>CAIGQV010000785.1:369551-393713 GCA_903798115.1 Danio jaintianensis | reverse complement strand
TTTTTGGTGGGGCCAGTGAAAATTTTGGCAGGGCAAGTAAAAATCTGAACCACTGGCTTGATCGGGCCAGTAGGAAAAATCCTTAGCGTTGAACCCTGTCATTAGACGAGGCAACGTTTTTCCAATTTTCTATTGTCCAATTTTGGTGAGCCTGTGCTAATTGTAGCCTCAGTTTCCTGTTCTTAGCTGACAGGAGTGGCACCCGGTGTGGTCTTCTGCTGCTTTAGCCCAAAGATTGACTTGTTGTGCGTTCAGAGACGCTCTTCTGCATACCTCGGTTGTAACAAGTGGTTATTTGAGTTACTATTGCCTTTCTATCAGCTTGAACCAGTCAGCCCATTCTTCTTTGACCTCTGGCATCAACAAGGCATTTGTGCCCACAGAACTGCCGCTGACTGGATATTTATTCTTTTTTGGACCATTCTCTGTAAACCCTAGAGATGGTTGTGTGTGAAAATCCGAGTAGATTAGCAGTTTCAGAAATACTCAGACCAGCCCGTTTGGCACCAACAACCATGCCACGTTCAAAGTCACTTGAATCACATATCTTCCCCATTCTGATGCTCGGTTTAAACTGCAGCAGATCATCTAGACCATGTCTACATGCCTAAATGCATTGAGTTGCTGCCATGTGATTGGCTGATTAGAAATTTGCGTTAATGAGCAGTTGGATAGTCGTACCTAATAAAGTGGCTGGTGAGTGTATTTTAATCATTATAAATGAACAATATAATTATATATTTATAATAAGTTTAAAGTATACAACAATTCATATTTTATATATTTGAATCGCATTAATATATTTCTTTTGATCATTTGTTTGTTAGCATGAATGCAAGATTTGCATTATACAATTAACATTACATTAGCTTACTACTAACCTGTGGAAAGGCTGTCATCAAAATCAGTGAACTCCTTTTTTTTCTAGGGTTGGGGCTTGTGACTACATTTACATGGACATCAGTAATCTATTGATTGAATGTTTTCTTGCATTTGTTACAGCACATAGATCCATTAACGTCATTGCATCACCACGGTATCCACGTTTCCTCTGCAGTTTCATGTAATTTTAATTTATAATTTTTCGACTTTACCTGCAGTTTGGCAGTTTCACTTTCATTCAGGAACATTTCATTGATGCCCTTGTGACAAACTGAGGTATTGGATGAGAATATGAAGTAAGGACTGGTGGAAAAGTGCTGTTTTAATGGAATTTAATACCGGACGCCGAATGGAAATGTTCAGATAAGACCTCAATCACACCAATGCAGTGTCTGTAATACCAACATAGTTTTGAAGTCTATCAAGGAGAATGTTATGATCAATAGTATCAAATGCAGCACTCAGGTCCAATAACACTAAGAGAGAAATGCAACCATGATCAGACAATAGGAGCAGGTAATTCATAATTCTTAGGAGTGATTTTTCAGTTCTATGAAATGTAAATCCAGATTGGAATTTCTCACATATATTATTTCTTTGTAGGAAGGAACAAAGTTGAGTAGATATGACTTTTTCTAGTATCTTTGATGGAGAGGCAGGTTTGAAATGGGTGTATAATTTGCAAAAATCTCTCGGATCAAGCTGTGTTTTTTTAATAAGAGGCTTAGGGCCCTATCATACACCCAGTGCAATAAAGTGCAAGACATGTATGCCGCCATTTGTTGCTGTTTTCAGACCAGAGCAGTAATTTTCACATTTTGCATCACGTTGTTTAAATAGAAGATCTATTTGCGCCACTTTGTGGACTCATGGGTGTGCTGGTCTAAAAAATAGGTGTGTTAAGGTGCATTGTTGGCACATTGCTATTTTAACAAAATTGAAATAGACTGTGCCATTGACCAACTAAAAGCTGCTCTAAAGTCCAGCGCAGAGTGTGTTAGTTATGCTCCTATGCAGGTCCAAAACGCTTACACATTGCTTAATGCACACAGAATGTACAGCAATACACAAATATCTTTACATATGAAAAAAAATAAAGGATTGGAATGTTACAAAAATATTATTTTCTACATAAATATAAAAACCACTACCTGCATGCCTTCTTCACCTCGGGTGAGCTTTTTCAGTTTATTCATGACAATTTGCATTTGTATAATGTTATTATTATTAGTATTATTATTTATTATATGCATATTTATATTTGTTTTAATAAAAACAAGTTTAGATTTGTCCACCTGTGTGTTTGGATATAACTCAGTTTTTTACCACACTTCGTTGTTATTGTTCATTTATTAATTTGCTGGAAATTAGAACTGAATTTAGAAACCGTTTTTAAACAAATATTTGCGCTTAACAAATGAAATTAAATATGTAGGCTAATGGATGTCTTCAGTGAAGTGAGTTTCCACCGTTTCCTTACTCCACGAAAGTAAAGAAGTAAACAGTAATAGTAAAGTAAAGAGAAAGTAAAGAGGCCGAATGGAGGAGGTTCATTCATTATCCTTGCACAGATTGTCTGTTTAACTGTTTTCTCGCTAGTGAAGAGTTCAGTTTTGTTTAGCTAGTGAACAGTTCAGGTGCTCAAACAACACAGCTTGAAGATCAACATTGAATCTACAAACTTTCTGGAATGCAACTTTAGTTACAAAAGCGGAATCATCGACTAAACAACCTCCCGCTTACATTCCTGTAACGGGAAAACACTGACGGCTGTGAAAATACCTCTGGTTCGGATTGATTCAGAATCTCCCTGCTGCATAAACTGCCACAGGATTCTACAAAAGATTGCAGTTCTTGAAACAAAGTTACTTGCGATCTGACCAGAACTGCTGGATCACACAGGACTGCTTCTTTGTGGACCCCCACAGCATACAACAGGCTAGTTCTGTAAATCTACTCGAACCTACTGTTTTGAGCACAAAAAAAAAAAAAAAACAATGAAATTTTTGAAAATTAGGATGATAACCGATAGCATAAACAAGGTGCGAGACAAAAAGTTACTTGCGGGTCAGATCACGAGGATTATATGCTGCTGCATTAGCATCCTCTTCCCCAAATACAACTCGGACACAAGTACAGATTCAGAAAAAATATGAAGCATTGAGTAATATGAGTTAAGAATCCCTAAATGCAATTAGACAGAGATTGCATGATTCAGCAGCTAATTCTGCATGGAGCAGGGGCTCAAGGCCGAGCAGACAGCGGCAATCTGCACAGATAGCAGCCGATATTAGGACACTGATTGTTGGACAGCGATAACACCACGCAGTCACAACAACCACTGCTCTTGGACACACTGCCGCCTGTGCCCTGCACACTGAGCACTCTACAGATAGACTGTGATGTATCAGAACAGCTTCAAGACTCAGCACTCTAGTATGATCTCAAGGAAAACACCCAGGACAACATATTTCAGCAGCCAGTAACTCCAGAGCCACAGCCTCTGTCACCAGCCATGCTCTCCATTTCACCTGGCTCCTCTCTTTTGAACTTCTCAAAGAAAATGGAGGAACTGGTGTTTGCTGGAACTACATTCTCACACTTCATTGCTGCAAGCCCCCAGTTAGCAATCAAAAAGTGGCGAGCTCCATAACCACCTCTGTGCCCACCTCGCCCTTCACCTGTGAGAGCCCTCTGGCCTCTGCCACAGTGCCAGTTTCCCAACAACCCCCATCTTCAGCTGTGAACAAAACAGCTTTCAGTGATGTGTGTCTGGTGCCTGCTTAGATAACAGTATCTTTATCAATGGTTTACAGAACAAGCGGGCACCCAGATATCTGTTTTATTATGTGCAGATGTTTCCTTATGTGATATAAAGTCTAAGACCTCTTCAAATCGTGTAGCATATCGTTCAAATCTAATGCCTATTAAAAGATCTGATACTACTGTAGGGAAAGTAGCTAAAACTGTTTTTAACAGTTTTTAAACATCCAAACATTTAACAAAAACTCACTTCTAGTTAGTGATTTTATCAGCACAAATTGCCTGAATTTTATGCTTTTTCAATGAAACTTGGCTAGATGACAGTTCTAGCGCAGCAGTCCTAAATGAAGCACCCCCTCCAAACTTTGATTTTTATGAATGTCTGCAGAGATAATAGGAGAGGTGGAGCCATTGCTGCTCTGTTTAAAGATGTCTACAGGTGTAAGCAAGTGCCATTTGGTGACTTTTATCCTTTGAATATGCTATTAATATAGCACTAAAGAGTTATTACCACGCATTTTACTGATCATTATCAACAGACCACCAAAACATTCTCCAACTTTAATTAATGATCATATCAATAGTAACCTCTGAATTTGACTATTTTTCTATTCTATATTCACATTGATAATCCAGTTTTTATCACTTTTGATGTGACTCAACATGTACAGGGACCCACAAACAATCGCGGACACTCTAGATTTACTCATAACTAAGTGTTTACACATTTCATTGTAGGAATGTAAATTATCATATGCATTTGTAGTATTGCAAAACATGTCTTTTTCACCAAGAAGGTTCATACAGATTCCAAAGACAGATGCTGATAAGATCAGGTCCTGGCTAAGATGTGTGTATACCTTTGGCGTTTTATGATATGGTCACATGTTGATTGGTCAGTTGAATGTCTCATTATTTGGGCTTTGGTCACATGGTCGAGGAACAGACAAAATTGGATTGTAAACTTTGCTCTTTCTCATTTCCTGCTCTGCTCTTTCCTGCTCTGGAACCTTTCTTTACTGGCTACTGCTATCTGGCTCTCTCTTTGGCCTTACTCTCTGCTCACCCACTCTGCCCCCCTCCCCTCCCCCCTCTCTCTCAGGTAACTTTAATTACATTTAAGCTGTGTACAATTAATATCATATGTTTTTTTTTATCATTTTGTTTTATCAGTTTATACAGTTATTTTGTAACTAATTCAGTTGTAACCATAGCAAGTTATTGTCATTTAATAATTTCATTTTCGAGTATTTGTAAATTACTTTTGATTTAACTTAACACCTAATTGCTCCATATTGCAATAAAATACAATCACATAATAGTAATGATCTGTCACATTTTTAGATTAAAACTATTAAAACAGCCCTGATTTCTGTATTTGGTATAAGATTGCAGAGGAATGGTACTAGAAATGTACAGTTTTTCACCATCATACTGATAACTTTTTAGTCATTCGGTAAAACTACAGTTTGAACCGCTGTAGTAAAATTCCCATTCTTGCATCATCCACTGTTGTTAAGGATGTTCACTATCTGATCATTTCTGTGTCTTCTTTGATTTATTGATCACTCCATTGAAGACAGATCTGTCTCTGCCATAAAAAGATGCATACATGAGAACACTAGTGTGCAGTCTATGAAGTTCATATCACTAGCACCAAGCATATCTGCTGACTCTGTTTATTTTATCCTTGATTTATTTAACTCTAATGTTAAGGATGTCATGGATGAAATTGTTCCTGTTGTCAGAAAGAGGACTGAGAGACAAAAAGCCCCTTGGAGAAACTCAACAGCAATACAAATTATTAAAAAATCAGTACAGAAAAGCTGAGCGCACGTGGAGGAAGACAAAACTTGTAATCCAGTATAACATTTATAAAAAGAGTCTTCATGCTTTTAATGTGGAACTAGGCAGACATTTTTTCAAAACTTATAAACTTTGCAACAGTAGAGAGACTCACAAACTCCCCCTCCCCTAGTAGGATTCCAAGTGAACTTCTCTCTGAAAGCAAATGCAATAAGTTTTCTAATTTCTTTACTGATAAGATCAATAATATTAGAAAGGCAATCAGCTTATCGAATCAACCAAGTTGTGTCGACATCAAACAGGCTCAACCACAAGTTAAGAAATCAGACATTATGCTTGATTGAACACGATTTCAAGGCAATTGATGGTAAAACGTCAACCTGCAGTTTTGACACACTCCCCACACCATTCTTCAAAATGGTGTTCAACTGTTTAGAAATAGATCTCCTAAAAGTTAATGTAAATGCTTCATTTCTTTCTGGGACTTTTCTTAAAACATCTCTTGAAAAAGAGCAACCTGGATAACACCATATTGAGCAACTTCAGACAAGTTTCAAATCTCCCTTTCATTGGCAAATTGTAGCGGTCTAACTGGGTAGTGGTGCCAACTTATAAATTTATAAGTAAAAACAAAAATATATATTTATAAAGTTAGTGCTCCATAGGATATAATAGTAGTATAGTAACCCTAGCAACCCTTTGGTGAAGCTAAAGACAAAAATAAACAGAACTAAACCAGCTTAAATTGCATTCAAATATTATTCAATTTACCCTCCTTACAAAAACAAAACTTATGCTTCATACTTATTTTACAACAAAAACAAGTACTTAGTTCAAGTACTTCGGAGGTTCACGGATTCAGTTCAACAGTTCAATGATTCAGTTCAAGCAGCGGAATACTTGAGTTGCTGTAGCATCCGTCAATGCTTCAGTGTATGTTTTAACTCAGAAGTTCAGACAAACACTGCATGATCATACGCTCTGATCAATAATTAGTTTAAAAGTTAGATCAGCTCACCACTCCGAAGAATATAAGGTGTTAATCATACAAACACTATGTCTCCCAGCCAGACAACTTCATTTCAGCCCAGGCTAACATTGGCCTGAGCTCCTGGATGAAGCTCCGCATGCTCTACTCTCTGGTGAACAAACACGTCCTTCTTTTGTTCTTCACTCCACATTTGAGAGAAGTTTTACAATACTTCACCCCATGTAGAGATTTTAAGTGATAGCTATTGAAAAAGTTGTTTTTAACCAGGTTAACAAGTTCTTAAACTCTAAGGGATGCTTAGAGAATTTTCAATCTGGTTTCTGACTACATCATAGTACAGAGAGTGCACTCATAAAGATAATCAACAATATTTGCCTAAATATAGATTCAGACAAACTAACAGTGCTGGTATTGCTTGATCTCAGTACTGCATTTGAAATCATTGATCACAGCATCACACCAAGGTTGGGCTTTCTGGAATGGTCCTCTAATGGTTCAGATCTTACCTTGAAGGGAGAGATTACTATGTCAGTATAGGTGACCATAGGTCGAGGTGGACACCCATGACATGCGGAGTTCCACAAAGTTTAATTCTGCCACTTCTCCTGTTCAACCTGTAAATGCTTCCACTGAGCCAAACAATGAGAAAGAATCAAATCTCTTACCACTGCTACGCTGATGAAACTCAGATCTACATAGCCTTATTTCTTAATGACTACAGCTCAATGGACACCCTCTGCCAATGCATTGATGAAATGAACAGTTGGATGTGCCAAAAATTTATTCTGTAAAAAAAAAAAGAGAAAACTGAAGTGTCTCAAGAAGAAACTCAAGGGGAATGCGTACCTTGGCTCTAGGGTTCAAACAACAAAAAATAAGGTCAAGACTCTTGGTGTTATTCTAGAGTGAGATCTAAGTTTCAGTAGTCATGTCAAAGCAGTAACTAAATCATCATAATATCATCTCAAAGACATTGCAAGAATTAGATGCTCTGTTTCCAGTAAGAATTTATTAAAAATAAAAAACCTGAAAAATCATACTTGGTGCATAAGTATTCACAGCCTGTGCTCAGTACTTTGTTGATGCACCTTTGGCAGCAATTACAGCCTCAAGTCTTTTTGAATATGATGCCACAAGCTTGGCACAGCTGTCTTTGGGAATTTTTGCCCATTCCTCTTTGCAGTACCTCAAGCTCTGTCAGGTTGGATGGTGTACAGCCATTTTCAGATCTCTCCAGAGATGTTCAATAGGATTTAGGTCTGGGCTCTGGCTGGCCCACTCAAGGGACTTTCACCGAGTTGTTGTAAAGCCACTCCATTGATATTTTGGCAGTGTGCTTTTGGTCATTGTCCTGCTGGAAGATGAAGCAGGTTTTCATTCAGGATGTCTCTGTACATTGCTGCATTCATCTTTCCCTCTATCCTTCCAGTTCCTGCTGCTGAATCACAGCATGATGACAAATGTGCCAGCCTACACATTCCTTCACGATCAGTCATCCCGTGATGTCTACGACCAGCTTATTTCCCAAAGCAGTCACAAGTGTTGCAATATTATATATAAGTATAGCAATATTTTTATTTCAATTTCAATTTTTGTATCTTATTTCAATCTCAATAAACACTGATGCTTGCAGACAACTAATAATTACATTATTTAAGGGCATTCATTACGACATGGATAGGATCAAACTTATGATTCCTTTTTAATATTAAGATATTTTCTTTGAAATCTAAATGCATATTTTGCCGCCATGGGTTTCTTATTAAACACACCCTCGCCTGAACTTGCCACAAGTGAGATGAAGAAAATGAAAGCACCTAAGCAGCAGCAAGGAAAAATCAGATACTCAAGACATAATCTTTAAAATAATGACATTAAAATATTAGCAAATATATAACTGAGATTTGTGATACAATCACAGTGAAGCATTCATTAAATCCTTATTTTCATCAGAGTGAAACAAACCATCCACCCATATAGTTGAGAAGTGGAGGGGCACAAATAAAAATATAACTCGTATATTTTTCTTGGAAAACATATCTTTTTGAAACAAATTTCGTTTGCTATAATTTTTTACTTAATTTTAATGCATCTTTTGTTAGTCAGTTATCTATAAACAAGAATAACGAATAACATTTGAGGTGATGTGCTTCAAAACAAGTCCGCTATTGTCACGGTTGTTTACTCACAAAGGCACGAAACACGGAATTATCAAAATACGTAGATTTATTAATAACACTCACTGGAAACACGGGAAGACGAAGACACAGGAACATGGACAACACGTTGTGGCAATACAATACTCGACAAGAGAAGAACTAAACAAAGGGGTATATATACACATGGGCTAATGGGACACAGGAGGGGAACACAGGTGAAACTAATGAACATTAGGAAACGGCGGGAAACAGAACAAAGGAATCACATGACAACAACAGAAGCACATGGAACACTGGGGCAAGGGAAAACACAGAACCTGACATTACCCCCCCCCCTTTGAAGGCGCGTCCTCGCGCCTTTAACATCATATAAGGGAGGATGGGAGGGGGCCAGGGAGGAGTCTTAGGAGGGAGAAACCAGGAAGGGAGTTAGAGCAGGAAGACCCAGGACACAGCCAGAAGGACGGCCCAGGGCGGAGTCGAGGAAGGGAGGAGCCATGGAGGAGGAGTGGCCGCCGACTCCAGGGGGCCGACCGAGGGAGACGCCGCTGATGGTGGTGGAGCCCAAGGAGGAGACGGAGAGCCGTAGGGTGAAGGTGACGCCGAGGTCCCGGAGGGCCGGGGTGGAGCAGACGGCTCACCCGAGCGAGGCGACGGCGGAGGTCCGGAAGCCCGCGGCGGAGCCAGAGCGACAGAGGACCAAGGCGTAGCTGGAGGGAAGGAGGAGCTTGACGTAGCTGGCCGGACGGAGCGATGAGGCGCAGCCAGAGGAGTGGAGTCCAGGGGCGTAGGAAGGGCGACGACTGACCAAGGCGGAGCCGGAGGGACGAGGGAGCCTGGTGGAGCTGGTGGACTGACGGTCCACGGCGGAGACGAGGGAGGAGGGAGCCAAGGCGGAGCACAAGGGTCGAAGAGCCGAGGTGGAGTCTGTAGCTCGGAGGCTGGAGGAGCTGATGCTGGGTGACACCCTCCAGAGGGCGATGCTGGCAGGCAGCACCTCCGAGCGAGCTCCACCTCTGGAGCTTGAGGGCGAGCTGGGGGGTTGGCTGACTGCAGCAGCGCTGGAGCTGGCTGACTGGCTGCAGTCATAGGTATGAGCAGAGGTGAAGAGGGTGGGATGGGTGGGTCTCTCTGTGTAGCTCTTCCTCTACACAGACGGTTAATGTCGATCCATTCCTCGCCAGTGTCCACTCCACATAGGCGGCAAAATTGCCCCGAGGACCATCTTCGGACAACCATGCTCTGCAAGCGGGATTAAGGCTGGTGTTGAAAAACCCGCAGAGCACGTTGTCCGGATAGCTGGTGGAATTTGCTATTGATAAGAACCGTCTTGTATGGTCCTCGAGGCTGCTTTCCCCCTGCTCCAGCAGGAGGAGAAGGAATTCGGGGCTGTAGATGGGGTCCATGGGAACACGAGGGAGAGGAAAAGAAAACACTGGGGCAAAAAGACTATAAAAATAAAACGGGGGAAAACACGCCGCACTTTTTGTTTCGGTCGAGTATTCTGTCACGGTTGTTTACTCACAAAGGCACGAAACACGGAATTATCAAAATACGTAGATTTATAAATAACACTCACTGAAAACACGGGAAGACGAAGACACAGGAACATGGACAACACGTTGTGGCAATACAATACTCGACAAGGGAAGAACTAAACAAAGGGGTATATATATACACATGGGCTAATGGGACACAGGAGGGGAACACAGGTGAAACTAATGAACATTAGGAAATGGCGGGAAACAGAACAAAGGAATCACATGACAACAACAGAAGCACATGGAACACTGGGGCAAGGGAAAACACAGAACCTGACAGCTATATGTGCCAAAATACGAATTGCCGTGAGATTGTGTTGGTTTGTTAAATAAAATAATAATCTAGCCTAAATTAAATTAAAGTGAAATATTCCCAGTTTCAGAGAAGCCTATATTAAACTGTTTTCACTATTAATGACAAATTTGAATAAGCAGGAAAAGCTTTTGCAATGTATTCGCAGCACTGAACATGTTCCTAGATTACCTCGAAAGAACAAACTCTGTTGGATGGATGAGAGAACTCAGAAACTCGTTGTGAGAATGGAGATGTCTGCATATTTGTGCCAGTCTCTCAGATAAAATTGCTTAAAACACCTTAAGATTTTAGCGAAGGTAGTTAAAATTTGCATAACCGATGATTGATCTTATCTGTGACCCACCCATAAGTAAATATGCAGCCTATTTTTGATTACCTGATCGGTGCATTAACGGCAGCACCCGCTGAGATAGCTGAGAAATTATGTGCTTCTATTGCACAGTGTCACCCACATAACGGAACTCGTCGTGAAGAACGAGGAAAAATCCCTACAAGGAAATCGTGCCAAAATCGTGTGATCTGACCGGGGCTTAAGACAGAGTGCATCTATCTTTAGATGGGTTACCAAAATCATTACCAAAAAGAGATTTAGAGAGTGATCTAATGTTCAATAATCAGAGTTTTTTGTTTTTATAACCTTTATTTTTTATTTAATGAACATCAATTAGACTGTTACCTTTGAATGGGTTTGGGAGTTTTTTTATATTTAGAAGTTTGGGAACAGACACAGTGTCTATGTTATAATATCTACAGTCGTGGCCAAAAGTTTTGAGAATGACACAAATATTAGTTTTCACAAAGTTTGCTGCTAAACTGCTTTTAGATCTTTGTTTCAGTTGTTTCTGTAATGTACTAAAATATAATTACTATCACTTCATATGTTTCAAAGGCTTTTATCGACAATTACATGACATTTATGCAAAGAGTCAGTATTTGCAGTGTTGGCCCTTCTTTTTCAGGACCTTTGCAATTCGACTGGGAATGCTCTCAATCAACTTCTGGGCCAAATCCTGACTGATAGCAACCCATTCATTCATAATCACTTCTTGGAGTTTGTCAGAATTAGTGGGTTTTGTTTGTCCACCCGCCTCATGAGGATTGACCACAAGTTCTCAATGGGATTAAGATCTGGGGAGTTTCCAGGCCATGGACCCAAAATTTCAACGTTTTGGTCCCCGAGCCACTTAGATATCACTTTTACCTTATGGCACGGTGCTCCATCGTGCTGGAAAATGCATTGTTCTTCACCAAACTGTTGTTGGATTTTTGGAAGAAGTTGCTGTTGGAGGGTGTTTTGGTAACATTCTTTATTCATGGCTGTGTTTTTGGGCGAAATTTTGAGTGAGCCCACTCCCTTGGATGAGAAGCAACCCCACACATGAATGGTCTCAGGATGCTTTACTGTTGGCATGACACAGAACTGATGGTAGCGCTCACCTTTTCTTCTCCGGACAAGCCTTTTTCCAGATGCCCCAAACAATCGGAAAGGGGCTTCATCGGAGAATATGACTTTGCCCCAGTCCTCAGCAGTCGATTTGCCATACTTTTTGCAGAAGATCAATTTGTACCTGTTGTTTTTTTTGAAGAGAAGTGGCTTCTGTGCTGCCCTTCTTGACACCAGGCCATCTTCCAAAAGTCTTCGCTCACACCTGCCTGCTGCCATTCCTGTGCAAGCTCTGCACTGGTGGCACTCTGATCCCGCAGCTGAATCCTCTTTAGGAGACTATCCTGGCGCTTGCTGGACTTTCTTGGACGCCCTGAAGCCTTCTTAACAAGAATTGAACCTCTTTCCTTGAAGTTCTTGATGATCCTATAAATTGTTGATTTAGGTGCAATCTTAGTAGCCACAATATCCTTGCCTGTGAAGCCATCATGGCTGCACGCGTTTCTTTGCAGGTCACTATGGTTAACAATGGAAGAACAATGATTTCAAGCATCACCCTCCTTTTAACATGTAAAGTCTGCCATTCTAACCCAATCAGCCTGACATAATGATCTCCATGCTTGTGCTCGTCAACATTCTCACCTGAGTTAACAAAACAATTACTGAAATGATCACAGCAGGTCCTTTAATGACAGCAATGCAATGCAGTGAAAAGTTTTTTTCAGGATTAAGTTAATTTTCATGGCAAAAAAGGACTATGCAATTCATCTGATCACTCTTCATAACATTCCGGAGTATATGCAAATTGCTATTATAAAAACTTAAGCAGCAACTTTTCCAATTTTCAATATTTATGTAATTCTGAAAACCTTTGGCCACGACTGTAGGTTGTTCTATGTGCTGCAGATTATCTGAGTTTGTTAAACTGTGGAGGCTAGCAGATGGTTGGTTTAGCCAGTCACGTGCCAACACTAAGACTATAAGACAGATTACTAGAGAGGACAGCTGCCCCATCCCAGGTGAGATGAAGACCGTCTCTCTTCAGCAGGTCAGGCTGATTGCCAGTTGTCTACAAAACCTATGTTATTCAGTGGGCACCACTTAGACATACTTCCATTGAGTAATAAGAGTCGGCTCTGGACCTCGTCACCACAGTGAGCGGGCAGGGGACCAGAGCATATTACAGTGTCTGACATTGTCTATACAAGATCACACCCCTCCTTAACATTATTTTTAGTGATCTCCGACTGACTTATACATCATTAGTGCCGACGTGGATAAAGTTTGATGTTTGAGTTTGATGGTCTTGATATAAGATTGCAAACAGTTATATAGGACATAGAAAACAGGCCAAAGATGAGTTAAAAAAATGGGATAACAATACTTACAACTGGACTGTTGAAATATCTTAGCTGTGATGCTAACAAAATGTGCTCATGGTGGTAGTATTTAATATTTATGGAGCTAGTAACTAATTTGATCGACTGAGTTTGTGATGACTAATAATTAAATTTAGAATAAAAACAGAATTTTAAGCAGAGAAAGTCAAGCTAAACTACAGCTCCACTCAGCCAGATAGCAAGTCCATAAACCATCTCCTGAATTTTTAAAGGATTAACATCCTGACTCTTTTCAGGTCCTGTTTTAGCTCCGCTGTGGGGCAAGTGGAGAAGCCTGTTCTAGCCTTCCTGCTGATGCAAACCTTTTAAAGAGGTTTAGTGCTTTAATACTGAATGAGTGTGTTTGTATGTCTGTAAATTTGAGAGATGGGGCTTGGTCTATTTTTAAAAGCTGATTCCCACATGACTTCCATGTGTTATTCTCATCTATGTTTTAATGGTTAATCCACCTTATGGACTGAGTTGAATGATTCAATTCATATTATACATCATATTCTGTATAACTGGACAAATTCAGCTGAGGTTTTTAACTGTGGCAGATGACACTGTAATTGATTCAAACTGATTTCTTTACGGATGCAGATTTCTTTACAGATTACAGATGCCTCGATTATGTTTGTTCAAAGTCACAATAACAAAATATACAGTGCATCTGGAAAGTATTCATAGCGCTTCACATTTTCCACATTTTTTTTATGTTACAGCCTTATTCCAAAATGGATTAAATTAATTTATTTCCTCAAATTTCTACACACAATACCTCATAATGACAATGTGAACAAATATGTTTTGAAATTGTTGCAAATTTATTAAATTATGGAAATTGCACTTTCTTTTAGATAGCCTATGCTAAAGGCTCTTCTCCCAAGGAGGCTGTTTTATCCAAGGCTCTTCTCCCCCGATAGCTCAGTTTGGCCGGACGGCAAGCTCTAAGAAGGTTTCTGTTCTTCCCAAACATCTTCCATTTAAGCATTATGGAGGCCACTGTGCTCTTAGGAAATTTAAAGTAGAAGTGAAGCAGTCAGTGAAGTTTACATTATTTTGTAAATTGGTTTCCACTTTATTAAAAATAAATTAAACTTGATTAATATAACCATTTTGAAGAAAAGAGCATGTTTTACTATAGCTTTTAGTGCAAGGGCGCTGCCATCTTGGAATATTGCTGTGTCTGACGTTACGGAGTTGGTTCCGTTCCCTCAGCTGAACAGATACAGTGGAAGTAATGGACTGAACACGGAGACTGCAATGCCTAATTTAACCCAATGCATGAAGTTGTAGATGTGCATCGCAGAGCTAGTGCAAATACAAGCATCAAAGTTGTGTCTAATATATACAAAAATGTTTCTACGTTTTTTGTTTTTCTTTTTTTAATACCTTTCGTTTGATGCGCTTTGGTCCACTCTCTCACGCTGGTCCAGTGCTGCCTTACGTGGGGATTTACATTCAGACTAAAGCAACAATTAAAGCACATGACTTCACGCTTTACTAAGTCACGTCTTTGTGGATTATGTCAAGACATATTCCCTTTTCAAGTCGATCAACTCGATCTCTCAACATGTACGAAGGACGTAAAAAAACTGCCATGTGAAAAAACGCACCGATCTTAGTTTGGTTTGAACACGGAAAGAGGTAAACAGCTGTAGTAGTGAAAAGTGAAAGTACCCACCCCCGTTACGTCGGCACCGGACCTTGTTGAAACCCAGACAGGCAATCAGGCAGTATAATACAGAGAGTGGACCAAAGGGCATCAAACCATAGGTATTTAAAAGGAAAAATAAATAAAAATAAAATAAATACATTTTTATATATCAGACATCTGATGCTTGCATTTGCACCAGCTCCAAACCCACAACGTCACGCATTGGGTTAAATTAGGCTTTGCAGTCTCCGTGTTCAGTCCATTACTTCCATTACCTTACGATTCTCATTTGCTCTGAAATGCATTGTGAAGCCGCGGTCACACTCGAGTTTGAGCATGTGAAATTCTGTACGGCGCTGCGAAAAGTGGCGGAATTAAACAGGATGATTAGACGTTTAAAAAGCAAGCGATTGGTCCATATATTATATTTCTGTCCAGAGAGGTCGTATTTTGATCTTTGATTGGACTTACGCAGTCACGTGATGCGATTTCGCAGGTCAGAGTTCACCAAGCTAGAACTTTGCACCGCAGTGTAGTGATAATTGGATTTATAACAAATATTAACATCAATATTTTGGTATTGATATTAATATTGATATTTTAGCCTCACACGAAGGGCACCAGTTAATGTAGTGATAATTGGATTTATGACATATTAACATCAATATTTTGGTATTGGTATTAATAATGATAATTTAGCCTCTCGTAGGGCACCAAATAATGTAGAAATAACAGATAAATAACAGCTTCGACTGTCAAAATAATTAACAATTAAATGTTGTTAATAGAAATATACAAATGTAAAGGTGTTTATTATCTGGTCAAATCTGAAGTTGTAGAGCCTTTTACTGTATTATCAACACAAGGAGGACACAATTGTAATAAATGAGTATTTATTAACAAAAGAGTAAACAAGGGTAACTAAAATTACTAAATGTACAATAAATGAAGTGCATAGGCATGAGTCATGAAGGTGATCAAGTTAAGGATTGTGATTAATAGCTCTTTTCTAAAGACAAGCTTGAGTCCGATAAGGTAAACCTTATTCTAAAATAACAAAGAACTGAGGAAGTTTTTGTTATTAATGAATATCAGTTATAAACATCTAATTAATTAGAATATTTTATACACTATGCCAACTATGCTAAGGTCTCTGTAAGAGGGTTGGAAAGTGGTATATTTACGTTTCTGCTGTTGATGCAGTGGTTGGAAGAAGCTGGATCTTCTTGCATGTCTTGAGGCATGGAACGAGCAGACTTAACTCTCTTGAGCTTTGAGAAAAAGAAATCTGGAGATTCTGGAACACGCAGAACTGGAGATTTCTGGAGGTGGTGGTTCTGATGTCGGGGACACGCCGAGGTCTTTATCCTTGAAGGTAGAGTTCCTGGAAATCTGGGACACGCAGATTTCTGGAGGTGGTAGTCTTGAAGTGATGGTTTCAGAAGCTTTGGAAAAAGCACTTTGAATCCAACTACCAAATCCTTGCTGGAACATGCAGCAAAGTTCTGAAGTCTTTAAACAATTCGGATAGTCTGGAACGCGCAGAAAATCCTTTTGTTTTGTCTTGCAGACATTCAGTGGTGTAATGCTTGCATTGAAAACCACACTATTGCAACCTTGTGTATCAGGCCTTCCTTCTAATACCCCTTTTTTCTTTCTGATATACCACTCTCTTCTTTCTGATTACCACCACACTTCTGTATAACACCACACTCTTCCTTCTTAATACCACCCTTTTCTCTGGAAGGCGGGATTGAAAAGATGTCGCCTTTCAAATCCAGCATTGTGATTGGATGATCCTGTGAGTTGGTCACTGGAAGGTGTCATCCATAGTGTGACCGGCATTTGCATAGTCATAGTCCACAGTTAAACTGTTATTATATTTAAGGGTCTTTTAAGAATATTTCCCTATGCATAATTCACTTTCCAAACCACATATAATTTACCCAAGGCATTGTTTGCAATATATAGAGTCTAAACATCACTATTTAATGTTGATTTTTCCTTAAGCATTCATATATAAACATTAATAAACAAAGTTTCATACAGTGGAGTATTTCAAGCAGTGCATATTAAATATATACATGATCATTTGAATCTAAAGGTAAATAAAGTGAAATATTCCATTTTGTGTCCCTTTTGTGAGATGGAAGATTGTGATCCATGTGTCTCTCTGTGTCTGAGACAATGTAGAATGTTGATTAGATCAAGAAGCCATTTTGCAAGTTCTGGGTTCTTAATACCTTTGTCCTTTAGAAGAACAAAGGACAGATTGTTCTCCAACGTCTCCATTGCCATTGATAAGCTTAATAAAAGGGGCAAAGTTGTGTTAACTCTGCAGCATTTGCTTATATTGGAAATTAATTTCCACAAGTTAATTTCCACAAGTTCCTGATTTTGTCGCTGATCACTACAGCAGCGAACTGCGGAACTTGTCGCACGAGCTTGCGTTTTCAGTCTGATGCATTCACGTGCGTATGAATGAAAGTCTATGGGGAGTAAAGTCCAGTGTGACCACGGCTTGAGCTGAGCACAGCTGGACTAAAATGAAGGTGTAGAACCATCTCAAGGATGATCAGAAGAAATGGACAGCACCTGAGTAAAATATATGAGTGTCACAGCAAAAGGTCTGAATACTTAGGACCATGTTATATTTCAGTTTTTCTTTTTTTAATAAATCTGCGAAAATGTCAACAATTCTGTTTTTCTGTTTGCACTCTGCTGCATATTTTGATTTCTTTACAGAAATGTATCTTTCTAACTTCAAAAGAGTGCCCTGGCTACATACTTTGGGGCAGATGGATAAAAATGGTCTTATTTTACAGAAAACCCTCTAAAAAAAAACTCTAAACCCTGTAAGATGCATGTAAAAAATATTGCATATTTATTATTGTATTAATCCATAATTATACAATAATCGCACAAAAAGTCAGATTTTTAAACTTTTCAAATTAAGGCATATTTTTATGTACATTTCTTTTTTGGTTTCATTTTATTCCACCAGGTTTTTGCTATCTTATATGGAATAAAAATTATGAAGATTTAACCGATGTTAGGAAGAGTGTACTTTTAATGTCCATATTTTAGTTTTGTTTGCACAAATTACATACTCAAATTTAAAAGCTACATAGACATGCATACATTGAAATAAATTTATGAAAATTGTCAAATTTTACAGAAAACACTCTAAACTTAAAAAAAACTGCAATAATGAATTATATTAAGATATGTTTCTTAATTTTATGATGCATTTAAATAAAATAAAAAAAATGCTTTTTAGCGAGAGATTTATGTATATATCTTTGTCTAGGATTATCTGAGGGACTTGAAAATTGTTTCCAATTAAAGCTGAGAATCTGATGTTTACCATGATACCATGCAAACTAGGAGCTTTCATTAGATCCAGACAGAGATGGTTAGAAAAGGGTGAACAAAACTCTGCTTATTTTTTTCAATTATATAAAAAAAATATATATATATGATGTTACATTTGATATTAATGGTTGATTAACCCATGACCCAAAATCTATTGCTGATTATTGTTCATCCTTTTATAGCTCTCTTTTTGAATCTAGACTGAATAAGAATGACACTTCTGATTGTATAGATACTGTCTCGAATACAAAATTAATAAGTGAAATTAATAAACAATTGTGTGATAGTCCTATTAATGTAGAATAAGTTTTACATGCCATTAAGGTACTTAAGTTGAATAAATCCCCAGGTGAAGATGGATTAACTTCTGAATTTTATAAATCCTTTGCTGAAGAACTTGTTTCTTTTCTTTTAAAACTTTTTCCTCTGAGTATAGAGAATGGAAAGTCCCCCCCACCCACAAGGCAAAAAAAAGCTTTTGGCATCGCCTTTTGTATTCTTTTGGCATCGGCTTTTGTATTCTTCCTACCTGGAAGATATGAGATGGAAAAATTGAATCTAGTAAAGAACAGAGCTCACCTTGCTTGTTGGGGATTTAGGCGACGGGCCTCTCGCAGATATTGGAGATTTTTATAATCAGTGAATACCATGAATGGATTTTTTGACTCCTCCAACCAATGCCTTCACTCTTCGAGGGCAAGCTTGATAGCTAGGAGCTCACGATTTCCCACATCGTAGTTGGCCTCTGCTGGGCTGAACTTTCTAGAGAAGGGCATTGGATGGAGTCGTGATTGTACCCCCTGCTGGAAAGGATGGCCCCACTCTGATGTTAGAAGCGTCCACCTCCACGATAAAAGTGAGCTCTGGAGCTCTGGAGGGGGGCCTGGGTAAATGCCTTTTTTATAGGGATGTAATGATTCACAGTGAGCCAGTTGAAAATCAATTAAAATATGTGACGATTCAAACCGGTAGAAATGTTGAATGAATCGTGAGGATTGGCAGCTCTGCTTGCTCTGACAAGTGCTAACGTTACGGAGATTACACGATGCATCAGTGTTTTCATAGCGAAAGTGTGAAGATGTTTTTCGGACTGAAAGAGAAAGCTGTGCTGTTACAGAACCAGGTATTAGATTGTTCCTTTTTTACCCTCCCTTTTTCAATTTAGTTTATGCTTGTTTTAATAATTTGCTTACTATATCATATATTATAATCTGTATTTTATGCCAGTCCCCTGGAGCAGAGGGCCTATTGACCACCTCTGTACACCTGCTTTCCTCTCCACATCAGCCATTTCAGTCCCCAATGAAAGAGTTTTTTCATCAACAGGGTACATTATAAAAGATCTCAGCTAATGCCAGAAAACATAGATATTCTGATATTCCTTTAAAAAAAATAAAAAAATAAATAAATCCCAGCACAGTCACAGTTTTAGTTTGTATTAAAGAGCCTTTTTTAATTTGTATTGTTCATTTTTGATTTGGAATTAGTTTTAAATTTGTAATGTAGCTGCACAGTCAAAGTTTTAGTTTGTTTTTATTAAAAGGAGTTCTTTAGTTTGTATTATTCACTTTTTTTTATTTGGATTTTGTTTTAAAATTCCAATTTAGTTATTGCAGAAAAGACTCAAAGATTCTCATTTGAGAGAAAAAAAAATGAAAGGGCTCTTTCAAAATCGTGAGATTAGTATCATGAATCGCATCGCATCGTGAGTCAAGTGAATCATTACATCCTTACTTCTTTAGGGTGTGAAATGCCTCAACAGCCTTTTCTGCCCAAACCAGAGACTTGGGCTTTCCTTGGAGGAGACTGGTGAGATGACAAGAAATATTGCTATAGTTACAGATAAACTTTCAGTTGAAGTTGGCTAAGAAGTGATAGCTTCCACTTTCCCCTAGTCCATCTTAACACCAGAAGCAGTGATGACGAAACCTAGGAAGTGGATGGTTGTTTGATGAAATTAACACTTCTCAGCCTTCAAGAACAGGTTGTGATCGTGGAGCCATGAACTTTGGGATAGGGCCTCTTCTACATACTCCTCCATGGCCTTACGTTCAGGAATGGATAGGGGGTAGATGTGTCCATGGGGCATTGGCTCACCTTCAACCAAGTCAAATTGCACAGTCCCATGGCCGGTGAGGGGGAAGCTGTGTGGCTCTCTTGGGGCAAAAGATATCCTGGAACTCCTGGTAAAGCTGCGGTCACACTGCACTTTTCTCCACATAGACTTTCATTCATATGCACGTGAATGCGTCAGACCGGAAATTGAAGCTTGTGCGACAAGTTTCGCAGTTCGCTGCGTTGCAAAGTTCAAGCTTGGTGCACTCTGACCTGCGAAATCGCATCACTTGACTGTGTGAGACCAATCGAGGATCAAAACATGACCTCTCTGGACAGAAATGTAAAATATGGACCAATCGCTCGCTTTTTTAAAATGTCTAATCATCTTGTTTAATCCCGCCCCTTTTCGCAGCACCGTACAACAGAATTTCGCATGCTCAAACTCTAGTGTGACCGCAGCTTTTCTGAACATATCTGCAGGACTTTCTATAGACTTGGTACAGACTTGGTATAGACTTTTTTTTTCCCCACTTGATAATTTCCCCTGTGCCCCAAGAGAGCACAGGATTGTGCTTTATCAGCCATGGGTACCCTAAGATGATGTCGGCAGTGGACCCTTCCAGAACCAGTAGATCAATCTCCTCTTTGTGAAACAACCCAATCCACATATGAATGAAATCCACAACTTGATTGATGTAATATCGATTTAGGGGCTTTCCGTTGATGACTGAACATCAACGCTTTTCTCTGAGGAACAGGTCTTGCAGCAGAGCTGATGTGCCATGATGGCACTGGAGATGAAATTGCCTGCTGAACCGGAATCAAGGAGTGCGACCACTGGAAGAGAGATATTAGGTGCAGTAAGTCTTACAACGGTAGTGAGTGGAAGCATGTTTTCTTGTATAGCATGAATGGCACTCACCGTTAGACGTGCTGGATGGATGGGGCATGATGCACGGAAATGCCCTGTCTTCCCACAATATAAACAGAGACCCCAGTTCCGACGGAGTCGCTCTGCTTCTGTTAGTCTTCCCTGATCGAGGATCATAGGTTCTGGGATGGATTCTGTAATGGTTGAGGAAACAGGCTGACAGAGGAGTGGATAACTGGAGATACCTGGATTCTCTCTGCTACAAGCATCCATATTTGAGGAGCAGATCGAGATGGCTAGATGAAACTGGATGGACCGGAGGAGATACTGGAACCAGGAACACAGAGGAGAGGGACCAGAAGAAACCACACTAGGAAGGAGAGACACAGACACTGGAGAGCATAGGAGATGAGAGAGGTAAGTAAACTTAGAAATAGGTAATCGATACTGACCATGAGGAGTGTTGTCCTTCAAGTCTTAACGAGGCCGGACACTGAGTGGAGTTATGGGGCTGCGGTGATGACTGGGGATGACGTGCAGGTGCGGGGCTAATCAGAAAGCAGGTGACTGTGATCCCGGTGACTGTGATTGGGGAGAACCTGGCCTGCCTGTTACACTTCTCTCCTGGAACTTGATATATATAAACAATTTCTCACCCAATAGATGTTTCATTTGGAATAATAAGCATATTTTATTTAAATCCAAAACATTGTTTTTTGAAAATTGGTTCTATAATAATATAAATTTAGTAAGCCAACTTTTAAACCAAGATGGCCTTCTATTAACTTTTTCAGAATTGTTATCTAAGTTTAAAATCCCAATAACTCCTAGGGAATATACTATAGTAATGGATGCTGTCCCCTCTGGTTTACAAATGCTTTGTAAAAACACGTTCCCCCCTCTTTTGCAGTTCCTGGATGCTCTTGACACTGCTGTTGGTCAAATCTGCTTTTGCTCTGCTATTAAAAATAATAATCGACAAATTTGAGCTTATTTTCAAAGGGATGTTGTCTCTAGACCTCACGTAATGACTTTCTGGAATAGCTATGTTAATGATTTGTTATGACCCAAAATTTGGAAATTACCTCATAAATATTTAATAACAAATAAAGTAAAATACATTTCTTTCAAACTCATTTATAAATATTATCCCAGTAATTACTTTCTTGCAAGCAGGTTTAATTGTGAAATTGATACATGCTGTACGTTTTGTGGTGTACATACAGAAACATATAAATTGTTTTGGAGTTGCCCATATGTAGTTAATTTTTGGTTGGATTTTTGCTCTTTTATTAGAATCAATGTTATGCCCAGCTTTCAACTTTGTTTTGGCTTTCTAACATTCAACAGGTCATTATACAAAGAGTACTTTTTGATCAATTTATTACTTTTGTTGACAAAATTCAGTATACACAAAAGCAAGTACAGTGATTATAAGCCATTATTTATTATTTTGAAATCAGAATTTAAGCTTTATATAAAAACTGTTTACAATCTGACAAATAAGAAAGCTGTTAAGTGTATTAATGTATGCAAACAAATAAAAACATGTTTTATAAATTTTTTAGTTTTTTTTCTTTTTCCTTTATCGTCATCGTAAATTGTTGTTAATTTTGAATTGTTAAAAAAAAAAGTAGTAATGGGAAAAAAGTAGTGGGAGTTCCCATATTGGTGGGTGAGAGAGGCGTTATTCAACTCGCTACCTGATTGGCTCACATCAGCTTTTATCCATACTTGCATGATTGATTCTGTGATTGATCCCGTGGTCTGTTAACAAATGCTGTGAATGTGCTCTTATCCTGGCTATCTACACCGGGCTTGACATAGGGATTCGTTCTCATCCTGAATCAGCAAACGTGCAATGGACAAAGCCAGGAGGACCCGATTAAACTAGGTCAAGCTGCGCTTTTTCTGTTATCCTGTCTTTCTTGATTCCACTTTTATGCAATACCTCTCTGGCTTAGTCCGTTGCACATTTGGTGATCCAGGTGTGTGTGTGTGTGTGTGTGTGTGTGTGTGTGTGTGTGTGTGTGTGTGTGTGTGTGTTTGTCAAATGTTGCATTTTTGATTAAACTTATCTGCATTCAAAAAACATGAACACATGAAAATTGGTATTTTTTGAAGTTGTAAGAAGATGAACAAGTCTGTGTTACTTCAAATGCTATGTAGACTGTGTTAGCATAAGTATCTACTAAAGTATGGCATTTACATCCTCACATTTTCTTTGTTTGAGAGGGTTTTTGTACTATTCTGCATCTTAGGCATTGAGATATTTGCAAAAGGTCTGGTAGCCTCAAGTCTCCAATTGCTTCTATAATGCTGATACATTTTTAAAAGCTTTTAAAAATCTTTTTTTACAACTTATTTTCCTACAGGAACCAGACAGTTCTTCACCAGTTCTGTTGTCCTGCTCCGGACGCCCCTGAGTCGGACTCTCAGACCTGTGTACCCAGGTAGGGGGGTTTATTGGTGCTTTCTAACAAAACATTCCATTGCCACAGTAAAGACCATGTTTCTGGTCATTCTAAGCAACACAGCTGCCCTACTTAATCTTAAGGTTAACCCATACTGAAGTGGTTGTGAGTCTTTTCATGTCTCATTTCCTTATAGCAAATTCAGTTTCCATGATCACAGTTAGCCGTGACTTGACTGAGCAACAGCTGACAACATTTTCATCTAAATCAGGCAGAGAAAAACACGTGTATCTAATGTTTAACTGCCATGTTCATCAGTAGGCATTCTGCACCACTGACTTAGTTAGAGGCTTCAGGAAAAAACTTCTTTGATCAGAGTAATTTCCCAGTCTGATAGCATAATCATGTTTACACCAATAAACATTTCTCAATATGTATTCTGCTTTGAAGTTATGGCTGAAATCAGTCATCACGGAGAACCCAATCTTCTGGCCTTTTTAATCACTTAATATATTTTTTCTTTCTTTCTTTCTTTCTTTCTTTCTTTCTTTCTTTCTTTCTTT
>CAIGQV010000785.1:336791-354970 GCA_903798115.1 Danio jaintianensis | reverse complement strand
TTTTTTTTATTATATTTGTATATTTAAAATACCACCAGTTTAGTAAGAGTTTCAAACATTTATTTGTATGTGCTGGTTGCACAATAGAATGAATGTAGTCTTACCACAAATTTAGTTTGTTTTTTATTTATTTTTGTTTATTTTTTATTTTTTTGTGAAAGGTTAGGATGTACACTCAGTTCTTCTTGTCTTTGAACACTTTTTAAAATAATAATGTGTTATAGAAGATTAGCTTCTATGCAAAGACTAAGACAATATTATCAATATGAATGGCAAATAACTCTTCTCTGCAAATTTACAGAATTTTTCATTTACAGAAATAGTGTTTCTTGAAAAAAACAAAATAGTGGTCTTGCAATTTTTTTGGTTGTAAAATATTCATGTGTTTGGTTGTAAAAATGTCATGTGCAAGTCAAAATATTGGGTACAAATGGAAAGTTTCCACCCATCAGAGACAATGTGCAAATTGAACATATCATGTAAATATATTTTTAAATATTTTGTCCACATATTTCGAGTGCCTTGGACTGATTTTTGTTGCTTGTTCTGACGAATCCCTTGCCCAAAGAGCACCGACACGTTATTTGAGCTACCCCAGAGCACTTTTTGTTTGTTTTTTGGATTGTGTTTATTGGTTCAACAGTTCATAATAAAATAGACATCAATTAATCCATCTAATCCATTCTGCTAAAACCATGTAAAATAAACTAGTTTGTTTTTTGTAATGAAATGGTATAAAACTGAGCAATTACACAACCTTAAAGGTCATTTTGAAACACCCACTGAAGACTCAAAGATAAAAGAACACCCAAATGTATAGTAATTCCCAGTTGTTAATTTCTCTTAATCACTTTCTTTTTTCCCCCCGATTTCTCTGTCTGACCTTCTTTCTTTTGGCACATAGTCTCAAAATAATTTTGCGTGTTAGCATTACCTGTGACCTTGCTGATTTGCCATGCTGTAGTCATAGTAACAGAGGGCACAGCAGGTAGATATGCAGACTTGCCCGCTTTTGCAGACAGGCTTTAAAAAGAAAATCTCAGAGACAATTTTGTGTGTGTGCGCGCGAGTGGCTGTATGTGAAAAAAATCCTGTGTCATGCTTTGAAATCTCAAAACATCTACCCACATTTTCCTGGTTTCAGGTATCACCATGAACTCTTCATAAATACTAATTGACTTCAACTCATTCTCACGTTTTTTCTGTATTGAAAAAAAATTGCATTATATATCAGATACAGAATGGTTTTTTCAAGGCCAAAATTTCAGCCAAAATATACCACAGAGATTTGTTATACAACAATTACAGTGAAGCATTAATTAAATCCTTATTTGCCAATTGCCAGGGAGCAAAACAAATCATTCACCCACTTTTTTGTTGGTCAGTTATCTACAAATAAAAAAATAGAAGAATAACATTTGAGGTAAAGTGCTTCAAAACAAGGTCCGCTATATGCTTCAGCACCAAAACACAAACTGGTTTGCTGAATAAAATAATAATATACATAAAAACAAAGTGAAATATTCAGTTTTAGAGTAGCCTATATTAAACTGTTTTCACAGTTAATGACAAAATCATTCACTGCACCGGTCAGTTTCAATATAATTTATTTATCAAGTAATTTGAATGAGCCAGGATAGGCTTCCCAAGCTATTCGCAGCACTGAATATGTTTCCAAATTACCTCGGAAGAACGAACTTGGTCTATCCAAGGGTTATCAACAATCAATCGATCATCGAGTAATCATTAGCATCCCTCATATATGTATATGTATGTATATGCAGGCGGTCATTGAAATAGGTGCAAGAAATAGGTCATAGAAATATGCCCCTGCCCCACTGGAGGTTCAAACACCAAACGTCTGGTCGCCAAACAATTAGCACCAACAAAACCTAACTGTGTTGTCGCCTCACGCTGGATCATGTCTGGACCTGCGCGTGAGCACACCAAACAGACGAAAGCCGACTGAAAGAGAGCCACATTCTGTTCCTGTGCGAGGGCATATGTCATTCTGCTCCACTGGGGGCAGTAGTCTGTTTTCAAAGTGAAACCGAACTTCCAACGCACACAAAGCATAAACAAAGCAGCATTTAGTACCGTTATCACAGTAACTGTCACTCATCATGTCTGATAATCTAATAATGCATATCGTTTGCAAATATTTGAGAAATGTAGCGAAATACAGGCTTGAATTGTTTACTTGCATGTCACTTCACTACATCACACTCATCCTCTGATTCATTGCTGAATAACCAGTCAGAGCACTCTCTTCAGCCGACTGCCCAATGCCAATTCGACATGAGGAATAAGGCCAACAAGCTCTGACATTAACCCGATGAGAGCCGACGTGTGAAATACACCAAAGCAACTAGCCTGACTGATGGACAGACAAAGCCCAACAGCCAACCATCGGCTTGGTGTGTCCTGGCCCTGGGGAGTAACCCTGTTAATTTTCCCTTTAAATTACTTTTATTAATTTAGTTAATTAGAAATTACTTAATCCTTGTAGCTACTCATAATGTAATAACTGCATGTAATGTAAAAGCTGCACATAATGTAATGCTCAATGTGATTTTCTAGTGTAGTATAATATTGAGCTTATTGTGTAATAAAAGTTATTACATTTTGAGAAATGTATTACATTATAAACTCACCAAAAATATTGCCTGAGTCATATCTGTAATAAGCTTTTTAAACATAACATAAACACTTACATACTAAATGCACAAGATTTAAATATACATGCAATAATGATAATAACTAGAAATTTCCATTTTCTGAAGTCTATTTCATAGGAATATGGGGATTGGCACTTTTAACTCATGTAGCAGTGATTAGCATTACATGCTAATAACAATTAACTAAGTGCTATAGCAAGCAACAAAACTATAAATTATGTTAGCATCACCTAGCTACATTTAAAAAAATGCTAAACATTCTAGTAATATCAAGGCAATGGATTAAACATTTAATGTCAGACTAAAAATGTCCTGCTATGTTCACATGATTAGCATGTTTTCTAGCATTAAGGAATTATTTCTCATCATGGTAGCTACGTGGTAATTGTGTTAGCATAATGTTAACAACATGCTCATCTAGTAAGCATCATGGATGCAACATGCTGCTGGGATACTTGAATGAGAAATTTCTCATTGGGTTTGCATCCCTAGAGTGTTAAATTGTTGCTAGGTGTGGCTAGGATGTGGTGAATTGTGATTGGCGGTTTGGTGCCCTGAGTCAAACAAGTGCTCAGGCCTCATGATTTTATGATGCTTTAATCCAAGGATATACCTTGGGGTCTTTGAATGGAAGTCATTGGAGCTTGCTGATAGGGAAGTAGTGCCAGGGGGTGGTAACAGAGTGTCCAAAAAGATGCTTAAAATTAATTTGTTACCAGAATCAAGTGAGCCCACCCCCATGTCTCTATGCAATTATGTTCCAAAGACATCAATATGGCGCTTTTATAATGCAGTCTATGAGTTTGCATTGCTAGGATAATCTAAATGATTGCTAGGGTTTAGCTTGAGTGCTTCGTGATGATCCAGAGAGACTTATTAGTTGTCTCCGACATTTTCATGTAATGATAATGATCAGTGGCATTTATTACAGACAACTGTGAGATCCATTTACAAATATTAGGAAAATAAAGTTGCTACATAATTAATTCCTACAACTTGATAATTTGTTAACAGGATTTAGTAATTTATTCATTTGTAAAATGAGGAAATAAATAAATTACTTATCAGACACAATTCTTAATAAATGAAATTAAAAATTTTATTTCCCACGCTCATAACACAGCAAGAAATGTAAAATAAATGACAAGAAAACAAACCTACAAAATTAAATGGTGAGATTGTGAGGATTAGGTAGAATAAACTATAATAATTATCTGGAAAATGTGTGACCTACCAGCAAAACAGAGCACAAAGCTGTATATATCTTTAAGTCAACCCAGGCTCATTATGAATATGTACCCCTGTGCGAAATGCATAACAGGAGGTACGTATTTTTGCAGTTTTTGTTTTCGCAAATCCGTCAGAGGCCGTTGTGTATGCTTTTTCAGATCTCAAATTTCTCACACAAGTGTAACATTTGTATATTCAATATATTGAAAATTATTACATTGTAAATGCTGTTTTAAATTGTGTTGGTATTACCTTACAATTTGTGATTACATTAAAAATTGCCACAGTGTTTTTTTATGTAATACATTTTTCATACAATAACATCATGTCAAAAAAAAAATTATATTACATAAAAAACATATTACATTATGAGCTCACTTTTATTACATTTTGAGAATTATTGCATTATGAAATATTCCATAAAATCATAATAGTTCTTATTACATTATATGCAGTTTTTACACTCCATGCAGTTATTACATTATCAGTTGCTACAATCTCGTTGTCCAATGTGAGACGTATTGTAAGACTGCACCCTTCAATTTGAACACAAATGAAAGACATAACTTTATAATCTAATAAAATGCATAAAAACTTTGACAAACAGGGGCGACGCGGTGGCGCAGTGGGTAGTACGTTCGCCTCACAGCAAGAAGGTCGCTGGTTCGAGCCTCGGCTGGTTCAGTTGGCATTTCTGTGTGGAGTTTGCATGTTCTCCCCGTGTACGCGTGGGTTTCCTCTGGGTGCTCCGGTTTCCCCCACAAGTCCAAAGACATGCGGTATAGGTGAATTGGGTAAGCTAAAATTGTCCGTAGTGTATGTGTGTGAATGGGTGTGTATGGATGTTTCCCAGTGATGGGTTGCGGCTGGAAGGGCATCCGCTGCGTAAAACATATGCTGGATAAGTTGGCGGTTCATCCCGCTGTGGCGACCCCAGATTAATAAAGGGACTAAGCCGAAAAGAAAATGAATGAATGAATGAATGAACTTTGACAAACCCTTTGAATAATGCTAACATTTACCTGTCTTTACAGAGATTCAGTCTGAAGTCTTGACTTTTGTTTCTCACCATGCTGTCGTATTAGTTTGAGGATTCAATTCAATTCAGTTCAATTCATCTTTATTTCTATAGCGCTTTTACAATGTACATTGTGTCAAAGCAGCTTAACATAGAAGAGTACAGTAAATTGAAACAGTGTCAGTCCAGTTTTCAGAGTTTAAGTTCAGTTTAGTTCAGTTCAGTGTGGTTTAATTTTCACTGCTGAAAGTCCAAACGCTGAAGAGCAAATCCATCGATGCGCAGCTCCACAGGTCCCGAACCATGCAAGCCTGTGGCGACAGTGGCGAGGAACGAACTTCACCAATTGGCGAAAGTGAAGGAAAAAAACTATGGATATGCTATTGTTAGCTGAAAACACACTTTTGTGACAGATTTCATGAAAAAATTATGCTAGTTTGCCAACATTTTTGTCTATTTTGGTAAATTGGTGCATATTAAAGCAATTCCTAAACTTCCACTAATAAAAAAATGCACCTGAGAAGCAACAGTCACTTATATAGTGCCCTGAATAAATCTTCATTCACATCATGCCTAAAGATTTGAAAAAACTATTGACTGCAGATGCGGGATGCTCACCTGCAATGCAGTGGAGTGTTTGGAAGCACTTCAACTGCCATTCTAATGCAGACAGTGTGTATAAAACTGTAAGTGTTTATCACTGCTGATGCTGCACATTCAAGATCTTACTGGCTGTAGGGGATCAACCTACGTTATAAGATCAATCAGGGATTTATTAGCTCATTTCAAGGAATAGAATCTTAAGATTTGAATCACTTGATTCGACTCAATTGAGTCAGATTGAATCAGATTAAAAGCTTTACACTTTATCTACCATTTGTCCAGAAAATAGAAGACATCGTATTTTATCAATCTCGTTTATATTATTTCCGTGGGCAACGATAGTAACATAACACCAGTATTAGGTTAAATTTTAGCAAAGTAACAAAAGCTGCAGCTCAAGGCAATGACTTGAAGCACATAAATACAACACGGTTCTTACAAAATATGAAACAAATATTTATTGAGCCACACTACGATACATGAAACTAACTACTTAATAAACAAACAACAAACAAATGAACACACATGGAAACACGGCGCTCCTGATTGGATGTTGACTCTGCTTTACTGACGTCCTTGGGATTCACTCGCTCGTGAGTGGAGGTTGTCCTGGGTTACCGTTGTAACAGACTCTGATGATAGTCAGTTTGCAGAAGTTCTTGCGGTTTCGGCGGTCCCGAAACTTTAAGAGGTTGCTTGGAAAGTTTGTGGTGACCCGATTGCGTGGCGGTCCAGTGTCCGAGCAAGCGAGAGGGGGCAAAGAGCAGCAGCGAGCGCGAGCAAGCTAATGCAAAAAGCAAAGTTTTACTGTTGCAGTAAGTTTTTAAGTGATCTGGTTTGGTCCATCCCGAAGGCACTGTCTTCCAATGAGCGGTCGCCATGGAGAGCAGGGCCACGCCCCGTACCATTGTACTCATGGTCAATCATTAACAGACTGCTTGTTCATTTCACGTGGTGAAATATCTTGTGAGTTTCTAACTATCTTACACCAAATGTCACATTGTTCATGATACTCGTTTCTCATTTACACCAATGTATTGCAAATGTCACTAGCTTTCATTTAGTACATTTCAGACACATACAGAAGGTTTCATCTGCTATAAGGGTTAAAAACACATTGATCAACTTGGTTGCAATAAACACATGTAGTATACAAGGAAACCTATGGCATATTATTTAAATGTATACCGGTCTTAATTGTAACACTTCAAGTGATTGTCTTTCATTCATATGAATTAATTCCAGAGTTCCTTTGTCTCTACAAAAGTGTACATTCAACAGGGTGTACCACATGATGGGCACATGAAAAAGAGTCTTGTGAGGCAATTAGTTAGGTTTCCTGTCGAAAGTCTTGTAAAGCACCATTGTTGGTTGATTACATTGTGCCTAAATTTGGTAAAAGGGTCCCCAGAACATCTGCTGAAGCACATATTAGCACAAATAGTCAAATCAATTGGCTCTCTTATCTGTGATGGGTTCGCCCTCGAGGCAGTTGTAAATGACTGAGACCAGACAATGTGGTGCCTGACCACACTGAAATCTGTGCAGTATTCCGATCTCAAAAGATTTCTCAGGTCTCTCAGATTCCTCACTTACTTTACACCTTATATTTACATCAAGATTTTTACATCAAAACATCATAACTGGGGGGCGCTGTTGCACAAATACGATACAGATGCATTTATAGTGAGCTCCTCTCAGGTGAGATTTCAGTTAAGTAATAATTAGACCTAGAAGTTAATTTCAAACATTGTTTTTGCAGCTAATGCATACATATGGACACAGCATTTGTAGATATTGTGTGTAGAATGGCTGCTCCGAGAAACAAACGAGGTGGTAAAGAGATGCGGGATAATACGGTTGTTTAAACAATTGAAGTGTTTAAACAATCGCTGGAGTCTATAAAAAAATATTAATTTGTGAAAGCTCATGGCTAAAGGAGCAGAGTCGATTAACTGTTCCACTGCTGTGTCTAATGGGTAATGTTGAACAATAAAGGCAGCAGTGGTGGTTTTAGCCCTCTGTAACCAAATGGTTCACCCAGACTATATCAATATTTAATTAATGAAGATTGATGTGTTTGTTTTGTTTATTTGTTTGTTTTATAGATGAAGTGGATCATGAAAGTAGCTGCAGAGCTGAAAAAAAAAAAATACTGGTTGTAGGTGTTTTTTTTTTTTTGTCAAGAAGTTGTAATGATGGCGTCACGGTGGCGCAGTGGGTAGCACGTTTGCCTCACAGCAAGAAGGTCGCTGGTTCGAGCCTCGGCTGGGTCAGTTGGCGTTTCTATGTGGAGTTTGCATGTTCTCCCCGTGTTCGCGTGGGTTTCCTCCGGGTGCTCCGGTTTCCCCCATAGTCCAAAAACATGTGGTATAGGTGAATTGGGTAGGCTGAATTGTCCGTAGTGTATGTGTGTGAATGAGTGTGTATGGATGTTTCCCAGTGATGGGTTGCAGCTGGAAGGGCATCCGCTGCGTAAAACATAAGCTGGATAAGTTGGCGGTTCATTCCGCTGTGGCGACCCCAGAATAATAAAGGGACTAAGCCGAAAATGAATGAATGAATGAGTTGTAATGATCAAGGGTAAAATATGTCTTGGACTTTTCTTTTAACATTCTTCTGAGGACATGAAAATAGGAAGAGTCAAATATAAACATTAATCAATAGCTGTAAAATACACAGTTTAATCTATTCATTCATTATTTTCTTCGGTTTAGTCCCTTTATTTATCCGGGGTCACCACAGAGGATTGAACCGCCAACTTATCCAGCATATGTTTTACACAGCGGATGCCCTTCTAGTCACAACCCATTGCTGGCAAACACCCACACACTCTCATTCACACACGCTCATACACTATGGCCAATTTCATTCATTCATTTTATTTTTGGCTCAGTCCCTTTAATAATCCGGGGTCGGCACAGTGGAATGAACCACCAACTTATCCAGCTCATGTTTTACGCAACGGATGCCCTTCCAGCTGCAACCCATCACTGGGAAACACACACACTCTCATTCACACACATACACTGTGGACAATTTAGCTTACCCAATTCACCTAATGCGCATGTCTTTGGGCTGTGTGGGAAACCGGAGAACCCGGAGGAAACCCACGCAAACACGGGGAGAACATGCAAACTCCACACAGAAACACCAACTGGCCCAGCTGGGGCTCGAACGAGCGACCTTCTTGCTGTAAGGCGACAGTGCTAACCACTGAGCCACTGTGCCACCACAGTTAAATCATTTAAATATAATTTGTTTACTTTAGTCTTCAGACCAAATTTGTCTCAGTAGACAAAGAACAATCCAATGGTATGTGGTATCAGATCATCAAGCTATGTTTAAGAAATTAGTAAATCCATGTTTTCCGTGTTGTTTTCCAGCAGTCTGCATAGAGTGACAGAGTGCATAGGGCCCTGGAATCATATGGTGCATATGGTGACAGAGTGCATAGGGCCCTGGAATCGCATTTCCGAAAATAGTGCTGCAGGTGGTCTAATTGCGTCTTTGTATTAAATTATCATATGTAAATCACTTGCACTTGTCACTTCATCCACGTCTGGTATGAACAAACCATTATACATTATATTATTTCAAACTACTGAAATGTCAATAAAAGTCACTTTGATAAACTGTAGATTTGAATTTTCAACATCAAAAGTCCACCGTGCAGAGATCAATGTCTCATAATGCAATTAAGAACCATAAATAAACAGAAAACACTTGTGAATCCCAAACACGGAAACTGTCAATTAACAGATATGTTTTAAAGCGTACATATAAAAACAAACATGAAAAATTGCTTTTAGTGCCGATATTTTACTTTTGTTATTAAATGTGCAAGAAGCATCATAATTTGGCAGAAATAGGATCAGTTTCTTTAATTTGGGCACTTTATATGACAGCCTCTCAGCCTCTTGTTACAGCCTCTCAGTTGCTAATGACATTGCTAATAATGTGCAAGTCAGGAGCTGCAGTGGTACCCTTAGTCAAAAAAGATACATTTCACCACACTGAAGTAAAATTGAACATATATTTCTGCATCGTTGTAGTTTTGTTCATGTTTGTAGTTTTGACAAAGTCATCTCTTTTTTAGAATAACTTACCACCTACTCTAAACTCCAGCCTAATCCAATTTGCCCTCCATCCTATAACAGTTCTTTCTTCAAATGCTACTCATTGGAGCTTTTACTACAATAGTGCTCCTACCACAACTAATATGTAATGCATTGTACCTATCATTGTAAAAGTTGGGATATGTGTAGCTCAACTGCAGGTGAAGTATTGCGTTATAGTCACACAACAATTGTTTGATCCCTGGAAACACAATCATTGATAAAATGTGTACTTTGTTGTAACTCATGTTTCAAGTCTTTGCAAGATCCATAAATGTAAATCTGTAATCTGGATACAGGAAAAATACAGTGTACAACCATATAAAAATCCATACATTGCCTTTAAAATAATCTTATTTTTCATTGGGTATGGCAGTCATATGTTATTTCATGATGGCACATATGCAATATGACACTGTCATAGATAGAAATAAAGATGACACCTATTTAAAAAAAAATTTTAACAGTTGCAGGGATGTGAGCACTAGGATGAGAGCCAGGGGTGCCGCTGGGGGGAGGGGAAGTTAGGACGATTCTAAGGGCCCAAGCAGCTTTGGGGAGATATTGTTAGGGGCCCAACCTCCCCTCCCGCTCTTCACTGTCATCCACGACACCCCCGTCACCCCCCATCCCCCACCACCCACTCTTCACTTTCATCCGCCAAGTCCAAGTCCAAGTTTATTTCCATTTGATGAAAAATCATATCACATTGCTCAGACGCTCCACAATCTAACAAACGGTGATTAAACGTGCATTTGGGTGAAAATTAACTCCGACCAAGAGCAACAAATGCTGACAAGGGTGACTTACTGATCCAACAAACTTTTGTGTCTGTGGGGTGTGAATTGGCCTATAGGAAAGATTTATAATGGCTATTGCAGTTTATTAAATATTATTGTTTATACAAGAGACTGTCTTCAGTGAATACTGTATTTATATTGAAAGGGACCTTAATAAGTCTGTAATGAAGAAATTTACTAAGATTTCTTTACTAAGAACCATTCAATAACTCACTTGACCTTAGTACTGCACTACCTTTATTTACCCATTACTCTATTTATACTTAAAGCTACCATAAGCTTATATGTATGTAGGCTCAAATTTCTAAAGAAGGCACATTTAATGTCAACAAGAAATATTTTAACAAAATGCACACATTTTACTGCATTAAATAGCATTATTGTACTATTGTTCTTTTGCACTCTTTCTGTTTATGCACATACGCTAACTCAATGCTCCTGACAGATAAATGGATTTACAGATGAAACAATGTGACATGCCGATTGTGCCCAGAGGCCCTAACATCTTAAATACGTTAAACAGCACAAATATTTTACTATTTCCCATGGTGGATTGATTGATCGATGCTTGACATTATTTACTTAGTCCCACTGCTCCTCAGGTCTCCATAGTGTTGTGATAAAACTGTGATGAGAGAACACATATGAGAAACAGTTTAGACTGGGAAATTAATCTAAAATGTTGGCCACTAATTGGTCACTTCTAAACAAAAGTGCGTAATTAGTTTTTTTTATTAATGCAAAAAGGTTTGGCACAATGCATCACAATTTAAATGCATAAAAGCATATCAATGATCTAAACAAAAACATTTTACTGCAAGGTTTCATAGATGTTAAAAGCTAATAAGGTGAGAACAGAGATGTTATGTTGACCGATATTAGAAGATTCCCTTAAGCCCAAAAATATATGTATAGGGTAATGACTTCATAAAATGATGACAGAGATTCAAAGCTTAATTTTAATATCTCAATAGAAGCTTTGATATAAATATGACGTGACAATATGCCATCTTACATGAGTCACGTACTGTATTTATAAGGTATAATTCACCCAAAAATGTAATTTCTGTCTTAATGTAATGATGTATTTGTGGCCGTGAAATCACACATGAGCTGAGTGGACGCGCACACCAGAAGTCTTCTTTAGTGAACAGAACCTCCATAGGCTGTGAATAACAGGTAATAAAGTTTTAAAATAACGCACAGAGCGACCATTTGGGAGCCGCGTGGGAAGTATGATTTGCATGTATGTTATTAACCAACAGTAGACCTACACATAGGCCTAATATTATTATTGTTGTTTTACCATATGTTTGAGAACAATAATAATAGCCTACTCATGTTAACCTTTATTTTACATCTACAAAATTATGAGAAAATCGTGATCTTTATTTTAAGCAAAAAATCTTTTTGATGATGTAGTCTGGTTCAGTGGCAGATGTGATGTGTAGAGTGCCCTCTAGTGTGTCTGGTGGGCACTTAACTTGGTGACTCTGACTGGTGTGTTTCTGCAGTGTAGATATGTAGATTTGCATTTTGTTTTCCTTTAATATTAAAAACCTTAATTTAAAAGTGCATGATGTTTATTTGTGTTAGCTTTGATTAGTATTTAAACTTGTTTCCGGTTTGAGTGAACGCTGGCATGATCTGTTGCCGCTGCTCACCGGTTTTACTAAACTTGGACAATTCTGCTGTCTGAGTACACTTCTGTTTGAGTTTTATGGATTTTACCTGCTTCACGCCTGTGGTTCTTCTGGTTCCTGCTCACCTGCTTCACGCCTGTGGTTCTTCTGGTTCCTGCTCACCTGCGCGTCTAAGCTGTTAACGTCTGCTTGCACAATGTACAAGATTTTGTCCGGCAAATTGTACTTCTGGCTGGCACTTGCCTGGTGTCTCCTGACGCTTGTCTACCAGCCCGCGTTGGGACTGTTCCAGTACTCGGCTGCTGAATTACACCGCCTGCGTCTCCATCTCTCAGCGCCTTTGCCAGCTGTGCTACACCTCCATCCGGACTTCGCATTCCTGCCCCGCCGGAGATACATCCATCGTGGATCCAGACGGAGTGCTCACCAGGGCTCATCGACACAAATAAAGTCCATTTGGTCCTGTTCTCGTCGTCCTCCTCACAACACCGGTCGGACTGTAAGTCACAAAGTTTTAGCCAACCTAGCCCGGTCGGCTAACACTGCTGTACTTTCTGACAATATCAAAATTAACTTCGGTCTTTTAAACATCCGCTCACTTACGAGCAAGGGGCATCTTCTCCAGGATGTCATCAGTGACCGCAACCTTTACTTTTTGTGTCTAACTGAGACTTGGCAACAACCCCGAGACTTCACGCAACTCAATGAATCCACTTCTGGAGGGTTTGTTTACACCTGTCAACCCCGTGAAGGAGGTCGCGGAGGAGGTCTCGCGATGATTTACCGCGAGAGTTTGAAAATCTCGCCGGTTCCTGTTCCATCATTCGCTTCTTTCGAATCTACTCTAAACTCTCTGGATCCATACCTACATATGTTGCCATAATTTATCGTCCCCCCAAACCAAATAATAACTTTTTAAGTGACTTTGCTGCTTTTTTAACACATATTACCACCCTCTCACCAAATATTATAGTTTTAGGTGATTTTAATATTCATGTGGATAATATTTATAACTCTCTTACAAGAGATTTTATATCCTGTCTTGAGAGTTTTGGACTTCAACAACATGTCAACGTCCCCACACACTCTAAAGGACACATCCTTGACCTAATCTGCTGCTCTGGTGTCTCACCCACTGACTTTTCAGCTGAAGAACTCCCAATAACTGATCATCTTCTCCTCTCATTTAATTTTGCACTCCCTCTTTCCTCCACCAAACCTCCCCGTACTATCTCCTTCCGTAACATAAAACATATTGACTTAAGCTCTTTTTCTGCTAGTATTCACTCCCTTCTTGACACTGCTAACCTTTCCTCACCAGATGACTTAGTACTTCATTACAACACCGGTCTTCATTACATTCTCAACTCTTTTGCTCCTTTAAAAACCAGATCTGTCTCCTTCTCTCAGTCTGCCCCATGGTTTACACCAGAACTTCGGCTCATGAAAGCCAAAGGTCAACAAATTGAGAGACTTTCTAAGAAAACGGGCCTTGTTGTTCATAAAGAAATGCATAAAAATCACATCCTACACAGTAAATTTTCCAGAGTAATATTTACTCAAATTGAAGAAAATTTTACTCTATAAAAGATAACATTTGGTCCCTCTCTAGAAAGAGTAAAACTTACTCTTTTAATAGAGTCATTTTTCCAGAGTTAATTTTACTCAGTTTTGTGTTAATATTTTACTCTTTCATGTAATATTTGACTCTATTTTGTGGATTTTGAAATCTACTCTCATACTATTTTACTCCGTTAAGAGCTATAAGAATTTGACTCTGCTAATTTTTTAACTCTGTTCAGAGGAACTACAAATTTACTCTGCCACTATTTTACTCAGTTGAGAGTTGTAAGAAATTGACTCTATAATTTTTTTTTAACTCTGTTCAGAGGAACTTTAGATTTACTCTGCCAAAATACTTACTCAGTTGACAGCAATAAAAAATGGACTCTGCTACTATTTACTTCACAAAAGAGTTGTTTATAATCAAATATGAGTAAACTATAAAAAATAATTAACTATATCCAGAGATACTCTTTTGAATGTTCACATTTTACCTGTCAAAAACCCTAAAATAAACTTGAATTTCAGAAAATAAAATCAAAACTGTTTACTCGTGTTGCACCATTTTATTTTCAGGATCTTTAATATTACACTTTGATCATGAAAATAAAGAAAATAATAAATAATACAAAAAAACAATCACAGTGATAATATAACAGAGGAGACAAAGAAAAATCAAATGAAAAAAATTAGGTACAATAAGCAAATCAAAATCACAAGCATAAGACATTGCAATGTCAAACTGCTTGTGCTGCAAAATATCCTTCATTTCCAAAACATAACGTGTTACTATGGTTTGTGCACGTTTATAAGCATGAACATGTTCAACTAAACAATGTTTCCAGTGCAGCTGTAATAAAAAGGATTCTCGTTAAGTTTCTCAGCCATCTCAACACCAACTTCCATTTCATTCAAGGCAACCATTTTACCAGGACCTTAGTTTGCACGATACTGGAATTCGGTACCAATCGATACTGGACAACGTCCATTTCCCGCTAACATTTGAGCGCTGTTGAGCACTTTCTTAAACAGTGCTGATTTGCCATTGTGTTCACATGCTCAACAGAAATGACTGTGATTGGCCGTGAAGGTCATCAGTTCACCGAACTCACCGCTGTTTACTGAGTGTAACCACAGATACAGGGACACTGGAGCATTTTAAAGTCACGCGGATTGCTCGTATGTCAGCTTATAGACAAACCAGCTGATCGACGTGACTTTGAAACACTCCAGTGTCCCTGTATCTATGGTTACACTCAGTAAACAGCGGTGAGTTCGGTGAACTGATAAGCTTCACAGCCAATCACAGTCATTTCTGTTGAGCATGTGAACACAATGGCAAATCAGTGCTGCTTAAGAACGCACTCAACAGCGCTCAAATGTTAGCGGGAAATGGATGTTTTTAAAATTTCAGTATCGATTGGTACCGAATTCCAGTATTGTGACAACCCTACCAGGACCTAATTTCATTTCATTTGAATGAAATGTTTGCCAAATATAAGCCATTTGGCACTGGTGTTTCTTTGCCAATGTTTTGTTATGTTTTTAAAGCTTTTTAGCTGCATTTAGAAAACATTGCATTATGTTTTCCTTCATAACACATACACTAACAATGTAACAGTGGTCAAATTTTCAGCATACAACCGGGCGGATGCACCATAAAATGATGCTTTGGCAACAAGTTCTGATCAAGAAACAAATGGTTAAATAAACTGTCGTGGTCCGAAATCAAATGCTTCAAATAAATGGTGATTCTATTGGCTATAACTGTAGAAAACATTATGTTGACAATCTGAAGCAATAAAATGAACAAATACCAGTGATGATCATTAGGACACACAAGATCTCCAAACATGATGGACAGGTAGTGCAGTAAACACCAGATATGGCTGGAGACTCTCTCTGATGCTATCCAAGTGCCCTTGAATACTGGGAATGTCCTGCGAAAGCATGAAATACAAGTACCAATGTGATTTAACAGAAAAAGTGAAAATATAGCATGAACAAACACTTTAACTAAAGTTTCTGTATACAAACTTCCAAGAACTCCAACAGATTGCTAATATGTTTGTGCCATTTATAAAAAAAGTACAAAAACCACAATTCGGAGGGTGGGTTCGAAGGTTATAGAGCTTGAGAAAGTGCCATTTGATCAGTATCTTTACCTTGACAAATTTCACAAGGCAATTACAGATGTGTCCAGCTGAGATTTTTCCTGGTCTTTTGCGGCCTTGGCTGGAGGGTGGCAAAAGATGAACCAGTATCAGGATTGACGAATCACTGTCCTAACCTGAAAAAACAGAAAACAAAATAAATTAAGTTTTTTTTAGATAGAAGAGAATATACCCTCCTTTTCTCACTTTCCCTTGACATAACTTCACTTAAAGTGGCAGTGCACATACACATACATTATCCACTCCAGTACTTAAAGTGATAGTTCACCCACAGGACATCCAAGAGGTGTCTTTTTTTCTTCAGTAGAACATTAAAAAAGATTTTTAGATGAATTCGTGTTCCATGGCTATTCATATAATGGCAGTCAATGGAGATGGTATATAAACACAAAACTTGATAAGCATGACAATGAATTTACCATCAAGACTTGCTGTGCCTGGGATGACAATTTCTAGGACTGCAAGGTCTGGTCGTGTCCACAGATATTTGAATGCTTCCTCATCAACCTCTGTCTTTGAGTCATCAAGTCTGTCTTTGAGCCATTGTAGGAAGATCAAATTTCTTGGCAAGTAAAAAGACACAAAATTGACAAAGGCCATCACAGTTAAAGTAAGAGTTATACATATAATAATATTATACACATATTACTATTACAAATCATTTTCAGAGAGAAACATATTAATGATGTAAACAATGTGAAAGTTAGATCTTACCACATTCCCAAACATTTGAGATTTGAAAGGATCTGAAGAAAAAACATTTCTTAATTTCTTTGAACTTCACTCTGACAACATTGTTGGTTTACATCCTAAAGGGACCAGAAAGACAATGTTAAATATAAGGTGATAACACAGTCAGATGAAGAAAAGATTGTTCTTTAACGCTCCACATAACATGACATATATTTTTATTTTTTATTCGATCTAATACAAAAATTGCATCCTATTCATTATATGGTCATCTAAATATCCTGTTTTTAAAAAATAGGAAGATATACACCCAATAGAAACAAATTATTTTTATGTCAAAATGGATGCAATTTTAAAAATAAGAAATTAACAGAAATAAACAAAGCTTATTATTTACATTTATTAACCAAACAAAGTTACATATTAAATGTGTATAGGCTAACCTGTATACTATAAAAATTAACATTAAATTGCTGTAACAGCCCATTTCAAACCTTGTCAGTCCGCCTACCCCTGCTCTTATTTTTTCTTTGCTACATTTGAGTTATGGTAAAATATTGTTCTTGTAAATTCTTGTCCTTTCAGTAATAAAAGACCAGATTAAACTACATGCAAAAAACACTGAAGCACATCAACTTTCAGATCATTATGGTGTTTCCAAAAAAAGGTGAAATTTTGAAATTGAAACATCCACGGTCTGGATTCATATGGCAATGAGATCAGCGGTTAACTTTCACTCTTTATAGAGTCAAGTACATGTGGCCCACAACTCGAGCAGCCATTCGACTAGTTTCACGTTAGTGGACAATTCTCACTAGCATCAATAAACGATTATAATATATATATATTAGCAGATTACTCTTATTTCTAACACATAACGTATAAATGGCTTTCATAGATTTATTTACGATTCTAGCGTTAACATTAGATCTAACGTTAGATCTTTATAGAGTCAATTACATGTGTCCCACATCTGGGGCAGCGCGTCATCTAGTTTAACGTTTGCAGACAAACATTTAATAGGCACCTAAGTTAACTAGTTTCACTGTTATCAATTTACGTTCGAAATCGATTCAATATTTATCTTAGTTTTAAGGTCGCAAGTTCCCTGCAAACATTTGAACGTCCGATGACCCTTGAAAAAGCGTTCCACACGTTCTGTCATGGTTGAAAAATATACCCAAAACGGAAATAAATATATATATACACACATACCATTACAATGAATATTAAGAAATTGTAACCTTACTTACTTTACATCCAGCAGAAGCGTATCTTTCCTTCAAATCCAGCACCAGCAGCGTTCCGATGACCGTGGCGACGTAATGGCGGAGAGTAGAAACTTCGCGAGAGTTTAGGGAGGAGTTAGAAACGTCACGTCCCCACACGCATTTCAGTCAAGTGGATACTAAAATTGTCATCTGTGCTGCAAATATTATAAGATTTTCGCTGTTTTGCTGAGCTTAAAACAATTTAATCACCTTGATATAGACTATGTATGTTTAGGGAGCGTCTATAAAGTTCAACCCAAATTTGAAGAGACTTTCATTCACCTGACTGTAAATTGTTAGGTCTTCATTATAGCTTACATTTCACAGCTGGCTGTATGACTGTAATTATATTATATTATATTATATTATATTATATTATATTATATTATAT